>JAKSZT010053759.1:264125-278840 GCA_026826555.1 Tolypeutes matacus | reverse complement strand
AGTTTAGTTCTTTCTTGTTTTTTAATATAGGTTTTAAGGCTATAAATCTCCCTCTCAAGACTGCCTTCACTGTGTCCCATAAGTTTTGATACGTTGTATTCTCATTTTCATTTGTCTCAATATATTTATTGATTTCACTTGCAATTTCTTGTTTGACTCACTGAATATTTAAGAGTGTGTTGTTCCGTCTGCACACATTTGCAAATTTACTTCTTTCCTCTCTGTTATTGATTTCTAGTTTCATTCCATTATGATCTGAGAAGGTGCTTTGTATAATTTCAATGTATTTATATTTATTGAGAGCTGAATTGTGACCTCACATGTTGTCTATCCTGGAGATATATCCATGGGCACTTGAGAAGAATTTATAACCCACTGAGTTTGGATGCAGTGTTCTGTATATGTCTGTTAGGTCTAACTTGTTTATCATATTGTTCAAGTTCTCTGTTTCCTTGTTGATCTTCTGTCTAGTTGTATCTAATGATGTGAGAGGGGTGTTAAAGTCTCTGACTATTATTGTAAAAATGTCTATTTCTCCCTTCAGTTCTGCCAGAGTTTGACTCATATATTTTGGGGCACTCTGGTTAGGTGCGTAGACATTTATGACTGTTATATCTTCCTAGAAGATCTTCCCTTTTATTAATATATAATGACCTTCCATATCTCTTATCACTTTTTTGCATTTAAAGTCTGTTTTTGTCTGATATTAGTATAGCTACCCCTGCTCTTTTCTGTTTACTATTCATGCGGAGTATCTTTCTCCAACCTTGTACTTTCAGCCGGTTTGTATCCCCGGGTCTGAGGTGAGTGTCTTGTAAACAGCATATGGATGGCTCATGTTTTTTATCCATTCCGTCAGCCTGTATCTTTGATTGGGGAATTTAATCCATTCACATTCAATGATATTAGTGGAAATGCACTATTTATTTCCTCCTTTGCATTCTTTGATTTTCATATGCTATCTTGTTTTGTCTCTCTTTTTACTGTTTTGGCTATCCTTTCTGCTTTTCTTTCTTCTCATCTGTCCTCCAAGCCTCTCTCTCCTGTCTTTTTCTTTCAGGTTCTAAGGCTTCCTTTAATATTTCCTGTAAAGTTGGATTCTTTTTGCAAACTCTCTTAGTTTCTGTTTCTTCATGAATATTTTATACTCACCTTCATATTTGAAGGATAGTTTTCCTGGATAAAGAATTCTCAGCTGGTAGTTTTTCTCTCTCGGTTTCCTAATTGTATCATACCACTGTCTTCTCGCCTCCATGGTTTCTGAAGAGAAATCTGCATGAAGTGTTACTGGAAATCCTTTGTACATGATTGTTTGCTTCCCTCTTGCTGCTCTGAGAATTTTCTCTTTATCTTTTACATTTGATATTCTGAATAGTATGTATCTTGGCATAGGTCTCAGTGTATTTATTCTCATTGGGGTACGGTGTGCTTCTTGGACATGTAAGTTCATTTCTTTTGTGAGAGTTGGGATATTTTCAGCTATTATTTCCTCAAATATTCTTTCTGTCCCTTTTCCTTTCTCTTCCCCTTCTGGAACTCCCATGACACGTATGTTTTTGTGTTTTGTGCTGTCATTCATCTCTCTGAGGCCATGCTCAATTTTTTTTCCATTCTTTTCTCTTTCTGTTCTTTTCTCTCTTCAATTTTAGCTGATCTGTCTTCAGTATCACTTATTCTTTCTTCTGTCATTTTGAGTCTGCTGTTGTGTGCCTCAAATGGTGTTTTGACTACACCTATTGTGTCTTTCATTTCCATGAACTCTGTTACTTTCTGTTCAGGATTTCAAATTCATTTCATTCACTCAATGTCTTCTTGATATCATTTATCTATATTTTCTTTCATCTCATTAATTTAATTTTGAAAATTTGTGTTCACCTCACTGATTAGTTCACTCAAATTCTGCAGCTCTTCTGGTACTTTGATGTATTCCTTTTCTTGAGCCATGTCTTCTATTTTCTTAGTATGGTTCGTAATTTTTGCTCGTGTTTAGGCATTTAGTTATGTTGTATTTTACTTAGATGCTTTATATTTTTCTTTTTAATGGGGTTTTAGTGGCAGGAGGCTGTGAGTTACCACAGCTCTTTGATTTTTGTCCCAACCTTGATTGTTAGGATTGTCCTGCTGGTTGCTCAAAATTGAGCACTGAACACAGTTATTGGTTTTCGGTTCGTTTACTAGAGCCTTGGGCAGGGAGGCTATAGAGGCCAGGAAAATCCTCTCATACTTATTAATTTTCTTATGTTTACTTCCTTGGTGTGCCAGAAGATGGCGCTCATTGCAACTCTCAATTCAATGCCACGTCAGAATGTAATTGTTGTGACACAGACCAAATCAATGTGGTCGAGCTTCCTGTCTGTGGGCTAAGAGCCTTGGAATTCAAACTTAATGAGACAGCTCTCCAGTCTTCTCTGGTAGCCCCCTCCCTTTTCCCAGCTAGGAAATATTTACTCTCCCCTCTGAATCCTCAACAATCTGTCCCTGTTAGTAGCGGAGGAGGTTGTGAAGTTTGTATATCTTTAGCACCTTGCAGGCTCCAAGGCAAACAATGGCACAGCCCCACCCAGCCTGGAAGGGCTCTCAGGGCAGGGGAGACCAAACCTGTGAGTCAAAAACAGGGTCAGCCCCAGGATCTCTCTCCCCTCTCCTGTGGAGTCTTCAACAATTAGTCCAGGTTAGAAGAGAGGGAGGTTGCAAGGGTCAGATATCTCCAGCCCTTCCTAGGCTCCCAGGGCAAACCACCATGTGGAAAGTTCCAGGGAGCTCTGCAACCCATATTTGCAGGTCAGAACCTGAGTCAGCATAAGACTGTGTCCCTCTCTCTCCCCTTTCTGGGAGTGGTAGATCCCTTGAGCCCCCTTTGTCTGTAGTCGCAGGCCCAGGGTCCCGAGAATTCTAAAGAGTGTTTGGTCTGGTGCCAGCAGCAGCAGCAGCTGCTGGTTCCAACTCATGGTTCTGGTTCTGTCATTGTGATTTCCCTGTTTTGTCCCACTCTTCTCTGGGTGGTGTGCAGATTGCACCTGCTGTCTGCACCCTAGAAGATCTATTTTGGGGTGGTGTCACCCTGTTCTCTTGCTATTTTTCTAGAGAAGAGATTCCCGTGTCTTACTAGTTAGTCATCTTCCCGGAAGTCATGATTTTATTAGATTTTAGTCATCTGTAAAAGTATGTTTCTCACTTCTTTCTGAAGGACTGAGATGAATTAAATCTCAGGCCCTTGACAATCTCCACTGCTTTTGAGAGCACCCTTAGGGTTGAATTTCACAATTCTGTTGTAAATGTAATCAGTTCCTTGGAGAAAAAATTAGGGGCTTTCAGTTTTACAGCCTGCTTCCTGTCCCCCACCCACACAGGCAAAATCTGTGCGCTCTGGCTCTGGGGATGGGAATAATGGCACACTTCTCAAGTTACATACCTGATTTTGCAGCTAATATTTGGTGGAGAAAGCAGAGTATATTGAGTTCTTCTTGGGACCATTCTAGGGACCAGTGTAATGATGGTCAGCAACCCCTTTATCTCAATGATGGCCACACCCAAAGTACAGCCACTGCTTCATGATTTCCCATTTCTCCCAGACTTAGGAAACCCCTCCTGATCCCTGTGCCCTGCGTTAATGCCCTCGTTTGAGTCTTGTGTGGACCCCAGAAATGTATGTTTTAACTGACACATTGCTGTGTGTAAACCTTTTGTATGAAGGAGATTTTGGTTAGATTCAGTTAAAGGACATTTTGATTAGGTCATGTATTGCTAGATTCCTTGAGTTTAGTTAAGGGCCTTTGATTAGCTTTCAGGCACCAGAATGGACCCCAATCATTGTGTTGAAGTCTTACATACAGGGAACACAAAGAGAAAGATTGCTGCCATGTTTACCCTGCCATGTGGTAGAGGGATCAAGGATCTCCTACAGATGTGGAGAGACACAGAAACCCTGAGTGGCTGAGCGAGAGGCCAAAGGCTTGGGTCATGGAGCAGCTAGAACCTGAAGACATCCAGGCCAGAAGAGAAGGGAGACGTGTGAACAATTATGTCTGATGGCCCACTGCTGAGCTCAGAGAGAAAGTGAATTTGGAAGAGAAGGCAGAGGGAGCCAGGCAGGCCAAACATTTTGTCTTGGCAGGAATCAACAAGCAGCTGACTACTGCTAAGACAGCATTTTTGATGATGCCTTGAATTGGACATTTTGACAGCCTCAGAACTGTAAGCTTTAACCCTAATAAATTCCAATAAAAGCCAACTTATTTCTGGTATTTTGCATTCGCAGTGCTTGGCAAACTCAGTTTGGGACACAGTGTTGGAGAGCTGCTCTGTTCCCAAATGGCAGTGTGATGCTGCCTTATAAGAAAATGCTACAAAATGGGAAACATTATTTTTAAAATGGTAAATTTTAAAATCCTTACCCAGAATGTAAAGGATTGAAGAACGAGTGAAAATAATCAGGATAATTTGAAATAAGTGGAAACCCCATATATATATAAATTAAGAAAAATCTCGAGTTCTGATACATAAATAAGTGATAACAAACTGAACACAGATGAGCGTGGAAGAAGATGTGGGAGGAACAGATCTCTGAACAAACTGCAAGTGCACTTTTCCAAGAGGAGAAAGACATCCTGAATTGCACAGTCCCAGCCGCTTCCTTAAAAGATTGGCAACAAGTTGCACAGACTGGAGGTGGAGATTCTTTGGAGATTCACATTCATTACATTCACAGGCTTTCTCTCCATTATGAATGTTGTAATGTTTAATGGCATACTGTCTCTGGCTGAAGGCTATTCCACATTCCTTACATATATAGGGTTTCCCTCTACTATGAATTTTCATATGATCAGTGAGATTTGATTGGCTATTGAATGCATTCCATAGTCCTTACCATTATAGGATTTCTCTCCAGTTTGTCTTCTCTGGTGTATTAGTTAGCCAAGGGCATGTTTATGTGAAATACCAAAAGTGGCTTAGTCTTTATAAAGGGTATTTATTTGGGGTTGAAGTCCACATATACCAGGCAAAAAAGTCTTAACTTTCTTCTCACCAAAGTTCATTTCCATGTGTTGGAGCAAGATAGCTGCTGATGTTTGCCAGGGTTCAGGCTTCTTGTGTTTCTCTCTTCCTGGGGCTGCATTTCTCTCTGGGCTTAGCTGTTCTGTTTCCTCCACAAGCTCAGCTGTAGACTATCAGGCAAACTGGTCACTTTTCTTCTGGGGTCTTTTCTCCAACATCAAAACTGCTTCTCAAAGAAACTGCATCAACTGTCCTTTGCCATGCCTTTTATATTCGATTCCCCCACCCACCATGGGGTGGGGATCAATGCCCTACTGATGTGACCCAGTCAATGCCATAATCATGCCCAGAGTAACAGATCAGTTTACAAGCATGATCCAATTATATTTTTGGAATTAATAATTACATCAAATTCCCAATGGTTACATTCCACCCTCTGAATTCCAAAAATACATTACAATTCTCAAAATGCTTAAATCAGTAACAATTCAAGTACAAACTCATATCATAGACATTTTAAAGAAATACAGTTCATCTTGAGGCAAAGTCATGCCTGCTATCGACCTCTGAAACTTACAAAATCATTTAACTGCTTCTAATACACAAATGGAAAGACAAAGGTTAAACATTTTCAATATCATAAGGAGAAATTGGGATGTTAAACGTGAGTCATGGATCCTCTACAGTTCCGTAAACTTGCAGTGCATCCTCCATTCGATTTCAAAGTCTGAGTCATTCTTAAGATGATGGTTTTTTCTCCTTGGGGCCACATGGGACTCACCCTTTCCATAGGCTTGCCCAATGGCCATTTTCTTGGTTCCACCCTCATCAAGTATCTGGGTTTCGACCAAGATCCAGACCTCACCACCAAAGAGTGTTGCGGTGATTACCTCACCTTACCCAATCTTTGGGTTAGAGTCTTAGCTCACCTAGTACAGTGAGGTGAAGATAATATTCCCCTTTATATTTGGTATACATGCTCATCCCTCTCAAAGCAACGAGTTGACCATATGGCCTTCCCTAATCTTTGGCATACAAGTTCAATGCTCTCAGAGCAGTGGGTTGACCACCTGGTCTTCTCTAATCCATGGGGGAGATGTACACCCCTCTCAGACCTAAGGGGTGTTGACATTAACCGTCCTAATCTTTGAGGAATGTGCTCCAGCCTTTCTGCACCTTGGGATGGCAAAACTCTCCCAGAACATCTGGTGGGTCATCCACCCTCTTCAACTGCTGGGGAAAACTCATGCTCTCTGCAACTTTGGGCATCAAAACTTTCTCAGAACATTGGGTTGGAACATCCACCCTCTTCAACTTCAGGGACAAACTCACCCTCTCTGTACACATGGGTGGAGCTCCACTCAGCCCAAGGAGATGTCTTAAGTCCAGATCTCGGCTTCCAAGGTTTCCTTATTAAAACTGATCCTCCTTCAATCTCTCCTTTCCATGTTCTCTTTTGTCCAAGCCAACAGTGTTTTTGTTCATACAGTTCTCTCAAAAACTTGGTTGGTTTAGCATGCAGGAAGCAGGGGTCCAAGCCAGCAGATAGTAATACTTCCCACAAGTCTTTCCTAGTTAACTGCATCTTCAATTCTGATTACAAGTTCCAAGGTTAGTAAGTCTTCAAATGGGGCATTTTCATCTGGGAATTTGATTTCCAGAAACTTAGAAGTTCCAGAATCAGTTTCTGTTTTCTTTGTGCTCCAAAGTTCAGTCCTTGGTGTAATTCACTCATCTGGTATTTTGCTATGAGCTGCAAGGAGAAGCCAAACCACATTCTCCAAGTTTACCTTGGAAAGTTCTTCAGCTTTCTGGTTCACCATTTTCAAATTCTGTCTTCCATATTATAACACCAGGAGTTAATCTTGCTAAGTTCTCTGCAACTTCAAAACATGGATTGCCTTTCCACCAGTCTCCAATAGTAGTTTCATAATTTATTTCTAAGGAATCATAGAAAGTCTCTTTAGCGTTCATATGACTATCAGCACACTCTTCAAAGTGATCTATGCCTTTTCCATCAAGCACTTCACAATTCCTCCAAAGGATAGCCCTTACGCATTTATAAAACAGCTCCAACATTTTGGTATATGCAAAAGCACTTCCCCATTCTTGGGTACCAAATTCTATATTAGTCAGCCAAAGAGGTGCTAATGAGAAATACCAAAAATGGATTAGTCTTTATAAAGGGTATTTATTTGGGGTAGAAGTCCACAGATACCCGGCCATAATGCATTAAGTTTCTTCTCACCAAAATTCTTTGCCATGTGTTGAAGCATGACAGCTGCTGACGTTTGCCAAAGTTCAGGTTTCTTGCTTTCCTCTATTCCCAGGGCTGCATTTCTCTCTGGGCTTAGCTCTTCTGGTTCCTCCACAAGGTCAGCTGTAAACTATCAGTCAAACGGATCACTTTTCTTCTTCTGGGGCCTTTTCTCCAACATCAAACTGTTTCTTAAGAAAAAAAAAACTGCTTTAACTGTACTTGCCATGCCTTTTATATTTGATAGCCCCATCCACTAATGGGTTGGGCTCAATGCCCTACTGACGTGGCCCAGAGAACACCCCAATCATGCGCAGATTAACAGATCAATTTGAAAGTATGATCCAATTATATTTTTGGAATTCAAAAATAATGCTTCCCATTTTTGTAGCATTTTCTTATAAGGCACTCCAAATATTGATATTTTTTTCAGTTTCTTCACCTGATTCTGATGTGGATTCAAGTTTAACAGCCACTGTACTACAGTGCCCTGCTTTCTACTTCACTCCAATTTTCCTTATTATTTTAAATCAGAAATGATCTCTTCATAATTAGATGATATGCTTCTAATCTCAAGTATTTTAAGAAGTTAGAAAATTTATTTATATTCTTAACATGTACTCCAATATTTTTCTCATATGTGATAGTGTGTGAGATGGATGAAACTAGAGAATGCATGTATTTACAAACAGAAATGTGTTTCCAAAACAATCAGCCAGTGCAGATAATTCTGAGGAAGCAGAAATGGGGCTTGAGGCTAGAGAATGAATTTGACTGTGTGCCATAACAAACATAAATCATTTTTACACTCTTTGCATGGATAATTTGGTTATAATTTAAATGAAATTATGAAAATAGTACACAATGAAATCATAAAAAGTGGTTGATTTGAACATATCAATTTGTATCTGCAACATTAGTAGGGGGGCACTTCTGCTCACCTTTGCAAATACAGTCCCCATAAAGGAAAATTGCTCACTCTCTTCGGCCACCTCCTCAGCTGCCTTAGCTGTTGGAGGCCTCCCTCAGTAAGAGTGAGCACGGAGCATGAGGAGCATAGAAACGACCATGTGAAGTCCACACTGCTCTCTACACGTGTCCTTTGAGAGGGCTGTTAGCACCACAGGAGAAGATGTACTTCCTCCTGCTTACAGCACAGTGAAGAATGGCTAGATTGATTCACATCACATACTGAGAATGTGAATGCTGAGCAGGGCTTTCTCCCTGTCCTCATTTGCAGATGAAGAACCTATGATTATGGTTTTCATTGGGGCTCTGAGAGTTTTGTTCCCAAAAAGAACATTCCCTCTCTGGATTGGGGGAACTGCAGTGAACACATATAGTCCAGCTTCTTCAGTTGTTCTTCAGCTTCTTCCATACAAACCATCTGTTCTCTTTTGGGATTGAAGAGGTCTGCATCATTTTCAATACTGATAAAAATGGGATGAAAATTTAATATTTAATTAGTCTGAGAAATATCTGCCATTTGCACCCTCTGAGATTTTCTGCAAACATTGCACTACTTCACAACCTCACTTTTATTCTTGTCAGCCCTAGGTCCCAGGACTTTCTGGGATTCTAGTTCTATTTATTATGGTCTCTGGCCTAATGTTGCTCATTCTGATGATGTTATTGCTCTAGCCAATGCTGTAATGTAAATTTTGACCTTTCCTTCCTGACTTCAACAAGTTTCATCTTGTCATTGGTCTTCCTTTAGCTGCCCTAAGATTGGATAAGATGAATGGAGAACTGGAAGCAAGAGAAATGAGATTGTGCATGAGACCCAGGAGGAGTAAAGTAAGAGCAGCCACCTCAGAGTGTCCACGCTGGAGACCAAGGGAAGGAGGTAAGGGCAAAAGGAGCAGGAGCAGAAAGTCTCCTCTCACTGCCCTGATTCCTTTGCTACACCAGAACCCAGGTTCTGCTTTTATCTGCCCCTGCCCACCTGGCCAAACGCTGCCTGAGGCAGGTACATCATACTGGGACAACTGTGAATTTAGACTAGTGTCTAACCATATGGCTACCCTGCCTGACTCCCTGTCTTGTAGGCCATGATGGCCAAGAGTACTTCACCCTCAATCTTACCAGTATCCATTCCTGCCTACTCTGGAGACATCCACAGTTTACAGGTGAATTCATTGGCCATTTGGGAACAGGGAAGCTCTCCAAACCTGTTTCCCTAGGTCTTTCAGTTTACCAATCACTGCCAATGCAAAATACCAGAAAATTGGTTGGCTTTTATTGGAATTTCTTAGGGTTAAAGCTTACAGTTCTGAGGCTGTGAAAATGTCCAAATCAAGGCATCATCAAAAATGCTGTCTTAACAATGGTCAGCTGCTGCTGGATTCCTACCAAGGCAAAATGTTGGGCCTTCCTGTCTCTCTGTGCCTCCTCCTCCAAACTCAATTTCTCCCTGAACTCAGCACTGGGCCATCAGACACAATTGCTCAACCTCTCCCTTCTGCTCTGGCCTGGATGTCTTCAGCTTCAAGGCGCTCCATGAGTCCTGCCTCTGGCCTCTCCATCACCCTCTCAGGGTTAATGTGTCTGTCCACAGCTGTAGGAGATTCTGTAGCCCTCTCCCACATGTCAGGGTAAACATGGCAGTACTCTTTCTCTGTGTGTTCCATGTTTGTAGGACTTCAGCACAATGGCTGGGGTCCATCCAGGTGCCTGAAATCTAATCAGTGGCCCTTAACTAAACAAAAGCATTCCATCACAGGTGACATAATCCAAAGATCCCTTATCTGTTTCTAAACAAAGTGTCCTACATACAAAAGGCTTACACACACAGCAATGGTTTAGTAAGAACATACATTTCCAGCAACCACAACAGACTCAAATGAGAACATTAAGCCTGGGCTCACGTATCAGGAAAGGTCTCTTAAGTCTGGGAGAAATGGGAACTCATGATCTGTGGCTTTACTTTGCATGTGGCCATCATTGAGAAAAATGGGGTGCTGGCCAACATTACACCACTCCCTGGAATGGTCCCAAGAAGAACTCAATATCCCGTACTTTCTCCACCAAACTTTAGCTCCAAAATCAAGTGTGTAACCCAAAGAGGTGTGCCCTTATTTCCATTACCAGTGTCAGAGCACACAGAATTTATCTGGGGTGTGTGGGGCCAGGCAGCAAGCAGGCTGTAAAACTGAATGTCCCTAATTTCTTCTGCAAAGAACTGATTGTATTTACAACAGAATGGAGCAATTCAACCCAAAGGGTGCTCACAAAAGCAGTGGAGATCATCGAGGGCCTGAGATTTAATTCATCTCAATCCTTCAGGAAGAAGTGAAATAAATACATTTACAGATGAGTGAAAACTAATAAAGTTTTCTAGCAGCAACTCACTTAAAAAGAAATGTAAAAGAATATTCTTCAAGGAGAAAGTAAATAATCTCAGAATGTTCAAGATTCAGGATGGATTTAAGAACAATATCTGTTAATTAAATTCATATATCTGAATGACTATTGAATGGATAAAGTAATAGTCATACTGTGGCCTAGGACATCAATAAAGTGTTAAAATACATCATAAAATAATATATAGCATAAGATGGTAAAATGAATATGTACCAGTTTGATATCATTATGAATTCCATAAATAGATATTGGATTATGCTTGTAAATTTGTCTGTTAATCTGGGCATAATTAAGGTAAGATAAGGGCATTGACTGGGCCACAGTCAGTATGTTGTTGAAACCTGCCCCTTGGTAGGTGGGGTCTCAAACAAAAAGTCATGGCAAAGAATAGTATTGGAACAGTTTTTGATGTTGGAATTCTGATGATCAAAGACAGAAGGCCATAGGGAAAAGAGACAAGCCATTCAGCTGACAGTTCACAGCTGGCCTTTTGGAGAAAGGCAAAGCTTAGAGAGCCCCATACTCTACAGCTGACCTTGTGGAGGAAACAGAGAAGCTGAGCCCAGAGAGAAATGCAGCCCTGGGAAGAGAGGAACCCAAGAAGCCTGAACCCTGGCAAATGTCAGCAACTGCCTTATCCAAGATGGGCTAACAGACTGGTGAACGAAGAAACTTATGCTTTATGGCCTGGTATCTGTAATCTACCCCAAATAAATACCTTTTATAAAGACCAAATTATTTCTGGTAATTTGCATCAGCACGTGTTTGGCTGACTAATACAACATATAAAATGTTTTAAAATACATTATTTGGCAAGTCAATAACAAATAATAAGTACAGATTTGGTAAGGCAAGCAAAAGTGATATAATTTCCCTGGTAAATTTTAAAGAATATTAAATAGTGCATCTCATCCAAATGATTAGGAGAAAAAATATTGAACAAAAATAGTCAGTCCAAAACACAGTGTTCACTATTTCCTTTGTGGCCATTTTGGTCTTTGTTCTGGGCCCACCCTACTCGTGCATCTTTTGAAGCTGCACCTTTCTTATCCTTCAGAAGCCTGAAGGTTCCACGGTTAATTTATGGGATTTTGTTTTGTCCCCTTCATAAATCAAGTGCTGTATCACTTCCCAATTTCTGAGATATGAAGTCACCAAACTGGATGTGATGCTCATTTGAATCAAGAAGTGCCATAATGATAGAACAAATAGAAAGGAGATACTGCTGCACTTCTCAAATTGGATACTTAGTTCATTGATAATGGATCTGTCCTCTTTTCTAATGTATATATTCAATGCTATGAATTTCCCTCTAAGTACTGCTTTTTCTGCACCCCACAAACTATGAAGAAGCATAGGACATTAATAAGCAGAAATAACCACATAACCAAAGACCTGTGAGTGAAGCTATATCCTCTTCCACAACAGTACAGACTTAAGATGAAGGCAGAGAATATAAGAAAGTTGGGGAAATATGTTCTCTGACCCCAAGCATTGTTTCCTCAAAATAACACTTCTTTGATGGTGACTTCACTTTGAAGGAATTTGCATCATGCTTACCTAAGCAAGTGGGAATCTATGTAAGGAAAATCAAATGAAGACAATGGGTTTGGCCAGTTTGCCCCTCATTGTAGTCCTCCAATTTAAGTGTAATGAGTGTGAACGTTTCTTTGAAATTCAACCTCATGAGATACATGAGAATTAATCCTTCAGAGAAACCATTTGGTTTTCATTAATTTGGGAAAGATAGAGTCACATCAAAGAAACATGCAGGAGTAAAACCCTGTGTATTTAAGGAATACTGGAAATCCTTCAGCCAGGCACTAAATCTCATTGAGCATGAAATATTCACACATTAGTTAGTATTCTAATGAACATAGGACTGCTTCCATCTGAAACAAAACCTCATGGAATATGAGAAAATTCAAATAGAAAGAAACCATATGAGTGTCCTCAATGTAGTCTGCTCTTTGCAGTCTTGTTGTACTCCTCATTTTAAAAGCCATACAGGGGAACAAGCCTAGAAATGTAATAGTGGTGGGAAAATTTTCAACCTGACTGAAATCCTCTTTATTCATCAGAAAATTCTTAATGAAGAGTAATCATACATATGGGAGAAAGCTTTAATTCAAATATCAAATCTCAGATACAAGAGATTTCCTACTGCAAAGAAACCCTATGCATGTAAGACATGTGAAAAATCCCTTAAGTTAAAATCATATCTTACAGAACATGAAAAAAATCATATTGGAGAGAAACAAAATGAATGTAAAGAAAACAGAAAAGCCTTCAGCCAAAAGCAATAGTTCATTAAACATCAGAGCAATGTTTCTGGAGAAAAACCCTATATATGAAATGAATGTGGAAAAGCCTTCACCCAGAAGGAAAACCTCGTTAACCATATGAGAATACATACTGGAGAAAAACCCTATGAATGTGATGGAGTGGGAAAGCCTTCATTCAGAAATCAAGCCTCATTACACACCAGAGAAGACAAACTGGAGAAAAACCCTATATATGTAAGGAATGTAGGAAAGCCTTCAGTAGCATATCAAATCTCACTGACCATGAGAAAATTCATAGTGGAGGGAAATCATATATATGTAAGGAATATGGAATAGCCTTCAGCCATATACAGTATCTAATTAAACATTACAGCATTCATACTGGAGAGAAACCCTGTGAATGTAATGAATGTGAATCTCCAAAGAATCTCCATCTGCAGTCTGTGCAACTCATTGCCAATCTATTAAGGGAGTGGCTGTGACTCTGCAATTCAGGATGTCTTTCACCTCTTGGAAAAGTGCACCTGCAGTTTGTTCTGAGATCTTCTCCTTCCACGTCTTCTTCCACACTCATCTGTGTTCAATTATTTACCACTAATTTATGCATCAAAACTCGAAATTTCTTTTATTTATGTAAAGATGGGCTTTCCACTTATTTCAAATTATCCTGCTTGTTTTCACTGGTTCTTCAATCCATCACATTCTGGATAAGCATTTAAAAAATTACCATTTTAAAAATAATGTTGCCTTTTTTTGTACGATTTTCTTATAAGGCACCCAAACCAGTCATATTTTTTCAGTTTCTTCACCTGATTCTGATGTGGATTGAAGTTTAACAGCCACTCAACTACAGTGGCCTGCTTTTTTCTTAATTCCAACTTTCCTTATTATTTTCAAAAAGAAACAACCCTTTGATAATTAGATGGTATGTTTCTAATCTCAAGTATTTTACGAAGTTAGAAAATTTATTTATCTTCTTAAATTGTACTCCAATCTTTTTCTCATATGTGATATGGTGTTGGATGGATGAAACTAGAGAATGCACGTATTTACAAACAGATATGTGTACCCCAATGTATCTGCCAATGCAGATAATTCTGAGGCAGGAGGAATGGGGGTTGATGCTAGAGAAAGAATTTTGCTTTTTGCCGTAAAATACATAAATTATTTTTATACCTTTTTTTTTTTTTTTTTTTTTGAAATTTATTTTTATTTTTTTTTTATATATATATACATATATTTTAAGAGGTGCTTAGATTACCCAAAATATTACACGGAACCCACTGGGATTCCCATGCTGCCCACCTCCCACACCTCCCACCACATCCAACACAAACATCTCCCATAGTGTGGCCCACCAACCTCAATGAACTTACACATCCTGGAGCCTTGCCACCAACCATAGACCACAGTTCACACTGTAGACCACACTCTCTCCCACTCAGTTCTGAGTGGTGTGTGCTGATTTAAAATGGCCTACATCCATTGCCACAACAGTACTCAGGACAACCTCCAACTCCCAAAGAAGCCCCTGTATTTCAACTGCTCATCCCCTCCCTACCCAAAAAACTGTCAAGTGGCCACTGGCTCCACCTCATTGTTATAATTTCTTGCATTGCAAGAATCACCATATGTGAGCAAGAGAATACCATCAAGTCCACTCTAGTCCATAGTTCTTCCCCCAATCCAGAGGCGACTGGGATGGTGATGTCCACTCCAACTCCAAGTGAGAGAGGGCTTATATCCCATGGATATGGTGGGTGGGATGATCCTGCCTGCAGATGCAGGCCCTCTCCATTCCCTGGGATGGCCATT
>JAKSZT010053759.1:191207-244125 GCA_026826555.1 Tolypeutes matacus | reverse complement strand
ATATATAAATATATATGCATATATGTGTATTTGCTTACAAAAATGTTATATATATATATATATATATACATATATTTTAAGAGGTGCTTAGATTACCCAAAATAATACATGGAACCCACTGCAATTCCCATGTTGCCCACCTCCCACACCTCCCACCACATCCCACACAAACATCTCCCACAGTGTGGCCCACCACCCTCAATGAACTTACACATCCTGGAGACTTGCCACCAACCATAGACCACAGTTCACACTGTAGACCACACTCTCTCCCACTCAGTTCTGAGTGGTGTGTGCTGATTTAAAGTGGCCTACATCCGTTGCCACAACAGTACTCAGGACAACCTCCAACTCCCAAAGAAGCCCCTGTATTTCAACTGCTCATCCCCTCCCTACCCCAAAAGTGTCAAGTGGCCACTGGCTCCACCTCATTGTTATAATTTCTTGCATTGCTAGAATCATCATATGTGAACAAGAGAATACCATCAAGTCCACTTTAGTCCATAGTTCTTCCCCCAATCCTGAGGGGACTGGGATGGTGTTAGAATAATTTTTTAATTTGAGTACAACAATTTTTATTATTTTAAACTAATATCCATATTTATTTATTAATATAAGTGATTATATAATTTTTGGCCATTTGAATAGAGCTCTTATAATAATTTTCATTTATCAATTTAATGTTACCACCTGGAGTTATTAAATATATGCTGGCACAGAACAAACAGACAAATACAAAAAAGAATTATGAACCACTAACAGAAACATAATGCTTACTAATAATTTTCACTCCTTCAGTATGGCTGTCTTCAAGCCCTCCATCATTTCACATCTTTGATTTTACTGTTTCAAGATTTTTTCTGGAATCTGTGTTCCCTGTAATATATAAGCTTGTTCTTTGAAACACTTCTGTTTGTCATCAGCAACCAGCCAGGACAACTTAAACAGCCTAAATACAGTTAAGCTCTAAATTAGCAGTTTATACAGATATTTAACATGTATATTTTTTATTACTACTCTTTAGGAGTACAATTAGGCTCAAAGTTCAGATTTTTGGGATATGCCCTTTAATTCCTGTTCTTAATATATGCATATATATTTATATATCATTTTACAAATGTTTGTATGTATTGTGAGAATTTTGATTTTTACCCATAATAAAAAAAAAAAAAATTTTTGGGTATACTCAGTGAAGGAGTAATAAACTTAATTTCAGCTGAGGAAGGATCAACAGCTGTACTGCTTTTGGTAACTGCCTTAAGTTCTGTTACAGGCTGGAGTGAACTACTCTGTTGCTGACTGGGTAGATTTGATCAAGGCTGGGAAATGTGCTCATATTGTTTGTCTGAGGGCCTTGAGCAAGGCGTGCTTAAAGCGTCTCAACTTATAAATGAGAATACCATTTTTATGATATTTAGAATGGCACTCCTTGGCCCACTGTAACTCTTTTTGGCATTTTGGACACACACGAGTTGGTATTGATTTATTATTGTCCCTAAATGGAGCTCTTACACTAGTTTTGGCTTGACAATCTTTTTTTCATATCACCTGGTTTCCCACACTTAACGCAATTTAAATTAGTAATCATAGGACTACATACCCTTAGAGCAGCTGCAAGAAGGTTCATGTTATAGGTATAAGACCCAATGTTTTGGCATATTTTTATATAATCCTTTAAAGTACTTCCATTTGTCTTTATGGGACATAAAGCCTATTACAATCACTGTTAGCATTATCAAAACCAACATTAGAATAAGCATTTTTTAAGATCAGATTGAGTTTACTGTCTTGTTGACTACATCTGACAGCCTTGCTACAATTTCAGTACAGGGTTAAGTATTTCCTTGAACAATTTTTGAAAATGATTGTACAGCCTGTCCAGGCGTGGAGATTCATTGCCAGGCAGCTAGGCAGCACAATCACACTTTTAAAATGACAAGATCATCATATTGAACTTGGCGAGGTATCCCAGCCCATTGAATTCTCCTAATATTTGTTCAGCAGTAATAGGCACTGTTGGATTTTGCTGTTGATTTCATCGTCCTACAATATTAGCTTCATCAGCCCACCAAGTTTTAAATTGTAAAAATTCTGCTGAATTAAGAACAGCTTCAGCTAACAAATCCCAATCCCAGGGTATTAATCTGTTTGCTTGTGCCATTTCTTGCACCAATTCTTGAGTATAAGGAGAATTTATACTATATTGAGTGCATGCTTGTTTTAAATTTTTGATAATTTTAAAAAGAATAGGAGCATGCTCATATTGTACACCGCCTTGTGTATTGTTAGCATCTACTGGAATTTGTGTTATGGTTATTGGAAAAGTAAAAACAAATGATTGCATAGCCTCTGAATTTCCTTCTCTGATTCCCTGTGCTATACTTTTCATAAAGGAAGAGGATGGTGCTGACACAAAAACAGAAACTTTTGGAGGGTCATCAAATTTTGTAAAGAATGGATCAGTAGATATCTTAGTAGGAGCAAACGCTGGTTCAAAAGGCAATAAATCATCTTTTGGAGCAGACCGCTTAACAACCACGGGAAAATTTCCATAAACTCCCATTTTCTTTTTTTTCTCTTTTTATTAGATATGAGTATGAAAAAATTAATGAACAAGAAAAAAAAAGAGAAGCTCATATTTTCATCATTAGCTTGTTCTGCTACAGTTTTAGCAAATGCAATATTCATTTTAATATCTTCATTTTCATCTGACTGTAATGCTTCAAGAGCAACAGAAATAAGACTATACAAAGACCATACATGAATGGGAATTATTTTTCCCCTTTGAGAAGTTCTTTTTAAAGCTTTCATTAGTAACTTCCATTGTTTCAGCTTTAACATATTCTGCCCTTGCAGCTGAAGCCAATAATAATGTTTCTCTACAAGAGAAAAGAGTTCTAGTAACTCTAGGATCAACACAGATACCCTTGTATTCTTTAACATGGTTTTCAAATCTAGGGAATATTCCTCTAACCTAGTTGAATGATTACGCATTACCCTGATGATCAAGATAATTCAACTCACCAACAGAATGCAAGGACCGTCGGACCCAGCAGTCCTTGTTTCCACAACACTTATCCAGAGAAAAGACAAGTCATGCCCCACATTGGGAGCCATCTGTTGTAATTCAACATGGAGGTAGATGGTGCTGGGAATGATCCAAAGAATGTTTGGGATCAGGGGACCTCACTCCATGTGGAATTCAGGCAAGTTTATTTAGGCTGAAGCTGTTTATTATACTACATAGCTCATAACAAAAGTAGGACGTTCTTCAATAGTTTCTCAGCTTGGTATGTGAAAGTGCTACCTGTTTCTGTGTTCCCAGACAATCTTTCTTGGGAATTCAATCAATAACATCTTACTGGTGTGTTCATTCAACTCTGCCTCCTCCCACTGATGTCTGCAGTATGCAGTGACCTTGGAGACATTTATTAATGTTTCTCTGCCAGCAAGCATGCTTTTTAAATTATTATTTATTTATTTTTATTGTGGGTAAAAATCAAATTTTTCACAATACATACCAATATTTGTAAAATGATATATAAATATATATGCATATATGTGCATTTGCTTACAAAATTGTTATATATATATATATATATATATATATATATTTTTTTTTTTAAGTTGCTTAGATTACCTAAATATTACACTGAAACTATAGGGGTTCCCATGTTCCCCACCTCCCACAACTTTCACAACATCCCACACAAACATCTCCCACAATTGTGGCCCCTCATCCTTAATGGACATACACATCCTGAGGCCTTGGCATCAACCATAGACCACAGTTCACATCGTAGACCACACTCTCCCACACAGTTCTGAATGGTGTGTGCTGATTTAAAATGACCTACATCCATCTCCACAATGGCACTCAGGACAACCCCCAAGTCCTGAAAAAGCCCCTATATTTCAACTGCACATCGCCTCCCTGCCCCAAAAGTGTCCAGTGGCCACCAGCTCCACTTCACTGATATAATTTCTTCCATTGCTAGAATCACCATATGTGTACAACAGAATACCATTATGTCCACTCTAGTCCATAGTTCTTCCCCTAATCCTGAGGAGACTGGGTTGGTGGTGTCCATTCCACCTCCAAGTGAGAGAGGGCTTATATCCCATGGATATGGTGGGTGGGATTATCCTGCCTGCAGATACAGGCCCTCTCCATTCACTGGGATGGCCATTGCCCATAGTTGTTTCCTCACGAGGTGACTTGGAGCAGTACACTGAGCTATAAGGTAGGAGTTGCAGCTCCACTGAGATTCCATGCACACCTGGCACATAGGTAGGCCAGAGGCTCCAGTCTCTGGAAGTATACCTAAAAACTCCAGCATCACATATAGGTTTGAATAGAATGGACTGATGAACCATGTGCAGGGAGGACTTATTTGAGTCTAGTTCTGTCACTCTCAGGAGTACAGATTCCAAAATAGAGCCCACTGATTAGACATCAATCTCTAGGGCTATCCACTCTTATATAGGACCTGGGTGTCTCCTGAGCCCTCAGGAGCCCCTCTGTGTGGGGTGATATGCACTTTGATGTTCTATGAGATCCTACTGAGGTGTGTGTAAGCGATACCTATAGGATGATCTCCCTACTCTCTTTGAAGTCTCTTGGCCACTTGAACTCATTTGTCTTTACCTTTTCCCCCTTTTATTCAATGTCTTTTTCTAGTCATGTTGCCAGTTGGCACTTGGGATTTATCTCTTGTTGCCAGGGGGCTTCATCCCCAGGAGTCATGTCCCACGTTTGGGGAAGGTAATGCATTCATATGCTGAGTTTGGCTTAGAGAGAGGCCACCTTTGAGCAACAAGGAGGCTCTCAGGTGGCAACCCTTAGGCACCCCATAAAAGTAGGCTAAGTTTCATTTACAAGAGCAAAAACTCATAAGGGTAGTCATCAACAAGAACTCATCAGTGGGCCATCCTCTTTTGAAAGACACTGTCCCTATGTTCAGAAGGCTGTTGTTGCTCCTTTGGAGAATATGGCAGAGCTCTCCAGGCTAGGAATTCAGATTCCCTCATTTATTGAGTGATTATCCACCCACCGTGACCATGTCCCATTCTTTGATCATTTGAACAATGTTATATATCTTTCATGTATATTCAGATGAAATTACTCCCATGCATCCCCCATCCCAGACACCCCCCACCAAAAATCCCCTGCAGCACCCATTGTAACCTTTCTGTGATCTATATCTTCCATGAATATGTAGCCCATATAATAATCAAATACATTAATAGGAAAATGAAACAACAATGATAAGCTTACATGCAAGACACAAACTTAAGGAAACTCAGGGAAAACAAACAAACAAACAAACAAAAAACAAAACAAAACAAAAAATAATTAGCGGATTGGGACATTCAAAAAATGGAGCAAGCATGCTTTTTAAATGCTTAACCATTTGTGCTCTGGCTCTCAGCATTTTTTCCAACAAAGAGTAAAGAGGTTTTCTATCTCGTTGAAAACTTCCCACATGCATTACTTTCTATATTTCTTCCCCTGTATGGCTTTTAAAATGAGGAGTAAAAAAATGACTATAAATTGGAGACTACATTCAGGTCACACATACGGATTCTCTCTAGTTTGATTTTTCTCATATTCCATGAAGTTTTGTCTCAGATGGAAGCATTCCCATGTTCATTACAATGTTAACTAATGTATGAATATTTCATACTCAAAGAGATTTAATGCCTGGCTGAAGGAATACCAATATTCCTTACATACACGAGGTTTTACTCCTGCATCTTTCTTGATGTGACTCTACTTTTCCTAAATTCATGAAATCCCAAATTGTTTCTCCAAAAGATTAATTCTCAGGTATCTCCTGAGGTTGAATTTCCAAGAAAATTTCACACTCTTTACACTTAAAGGAGAGGACTACCATGTGGGGCAACTGACAAAACTCTTTGTCTTCATTCTTTTTCCTTACATAGATTCCCTCATGCTTAAGTAAGCATGATGCAAATTCCTTCAAAGTGAAGTTACATTCATAGAAGTGTTATTTTGAGGACACGATGTTTGTGGTCAGAGAGCATATTTTCCCAACTTTCTTACATTCTCTGCCTTCATCTTAGGATAATACTGATGTGGAAGTGAATATAACTTCACTCACAAACATTTTGTTATGTGGTTCTTTCTGCTTCTTAATGTCCTATGCTTCTTCATAGTTTCTGAAGTGCAGCAAAAGCAGTGCTTAGAGGGAAATTTATAGATTGAATGCATTCATTAGAAAAGAGGAACGATTCAATATCAATCACCTAAGTGTCCAATTTGGGAAGCGCAACAGTATCTCCTTTTTATTTGTTCTATCATTCATGGCTCTTCTTCCTTCAAATGGGCATCACATCCAGTTTGGTGACTTCATAACTAGGAATTGGAGAAGTGACATATCATTTGATTTATGATGAGGACAAAACAACACCCTATAAATCAACCCTGGAACTTTTAGGCTTCTGAAAGATAAGAAAGGTGTAGTTTTCAAACATGCACGAGTAAGGAGGCCCCAGAACAAAGGCCAAAATGGCAACCCAGGAAATCCTAAACACTTTGTTTTAGACTGAGTATTTTCATTAAATTTATTTGTTTCTATTTATTTGAATGAGATGTAGTATTTTATATTCTTTAAAGTTTACTGGGGAAATTATAACATTTTTGCTTGCTTTCCAAATCTGCACTTAATATTTGTTATTGACTTGCCAAATAATGTATTTGAAACATTTTACATCCTGTAGTAGTCAGCCAAAGGGGTCCTGATGCAAAATACCAAAAATCTCTTGGTCTTTATAAGGGGTATTTATTTGGGGTAGAAGCTTACAGTTACCAAGACACAAAGCATAAATTTCGTCCTTCACCAAAGTCTGTGAGCTAGACTTTCAGCAAGACATTTGCTGTCATTTGCCAGCATTCAGGCTTCTTGGGTTCCTTTCTTCCCAGGGCCGCATTTCTCTCTGGGCTCAGCTTCTCTGTTTCCTCCACAAGGTCAGTTGTAGACTATGAAGCTCTCTAAGCTTAATCTCTCTCCACAAGGTCAGCTGTGAACTGTCAGGTGAATGGCTTGTCTCTTTCCCTAGAGCATTCTGTCCTTCCTCATGAGAACTCAAACATCAAAAACTACTCAAACTCTGTTATTTGCCATGTCTTTTTATGTTTGATACCCCAACTACCAAGGGGCAGGGCACAACACTCTACCGACTGTGGCCCAGACAATGCAGTTATCATAACTTAATCATGCCCAGATTAACAGACCAGTTTACAAACATAATCAAATACCTATTTTTGGAATTCATAATGATATCAAACTGCTACATATACATTTACCCATATTATGGCATAAATTATTTTATGGTGTATTTTAGTACTTTATTGATGTCCTAGACCACGGATATCATTATTACTTTATCCAGTCAATAGTCATTTATATATATGAATTTAACTAACACATTATTCTTCAATCCATCCTGAATCTTGAACCTTCTGAGATAATTTTCTTTCTGCCTGAAGAATGTTCTTTTACATTTCTTTTAAAGTGAGTTTCTGCTAGCTAACAGTATTAGTTTTTAGTCATCTGTATAATATTTATTTCACTTCTTCCTGAAGCATTGAGATGAATTAAATCTCAAACCCTCCATGATCTCCACTGCTTTTCAGAGAACAATTGTTCTGATTGTTACAACATAACAGATCTCCATTCTGTTGTAAATGCAATCAGTTCTTTGGAGAAGAAATTAGTGGCTTTCAGTTTTACAGCCTACTTCCTGTCCCCCAAACCCCAGGAATATTGGCACACCTCTATGAGTTACACATCTGTTTTTGGAACTAAGATTTGGTGGATAAATCACAGTATATTGAGTTATACTTGGGACCATTCTAGGAACCAGTGCAATGGTGGTCAGCACCCTATTTTGCTCAATGATGGCCTCACCCAAAGTGCAGCCACTTCTTCATGATTTCCCATTTCTCCCAGACTTATGAGACCCCTCCTGATCCCTGTGCCCTCAGTTAATGACCTCGTTTAAATCTTGTGTGGACTCTGGAAAAGTATGTTCTTCCTAACCGATTGCTCTGTGTGTAAGCCTTTTGTATGTAGGGCATTTTGGTTAGATTCAGATAATGGAGCTTTTGATTAGGTCACTTTTGTTAGATTCCCCTAGTTTAGTCAAGGGCATCTAATTAGATTTCAGGCACTAGGATGGACCGCAATCATTCTGCTGAAGTCCTACATACATGGGACACACCAAGAAAGAATGCTGCCATGTTTACCCTGCCATGTGAGAGAGGGCTCCAGGATCTCCTACACATGTGAAGAGACATAGAAACTCTGAGTGGCTGAGGGAGAGGCCAGAGGCTGGAGTCATGGAGCAGCTTGATGCTGAAAGTGGAGAAGAGGAGAAGGGAGAGGTGTGAGCAATTATGTCTGATGGCCCACTCTTAAACTCAGGGAGAAAGTGAGTTTGGAGGAGAAGGCAGAGAGAGACAGGCAAGTTCAACATTTTGCCTTGGCAGGAGTCCAGCAGCAGCTGACCCTTTTGAAGACAGCATTTTTGATAATGCCTTGGTTTGGACATTTTCACAGCCTCAGAACTGTAAACTTTAACCCTAATAAATGACAATAAAAACCAAGCTATCTCTGGTATTTTGCATTGGCAGCACTTGGCAAACTCAAACAGCTAAGCACATAAGATTGGAGAGCTGACTTATTCCCAAATGGCAGTGTGATACTGCTGCCCAGTGAATTCATGTGTAAACTGTGGGTGTCTCCAGACTAGGCAGGAATGAGTACTGTTAAGATGGAGGGGGAAGTGCTCTTGGTCAGCAAGGCCAGCAAGACAAGGAGTCAGGCAAGGGAGTCACAAGGTATGGGGACAAGTATAAAGTCACAGATGCCCCAGTATGATGTACCTGCCTCAGACAGGTGTTGACCCGGTTTCCAGGGAGAGATCAAAGCATGGTACCTGTGTTCTGGTGCACAGAGGAGTCATGGAACAGAGAGGAAAGTACCTGCTTCTGCTCTTTTTGCCATTCCCTCCTTCCCTTGGCCTCCAGCATTGACCCTCTGAGGAGGCTGCTCTTACTGTATGCCTCCTGGTTCTCAGGCACAGACTCTTGTCTATTCCTTCCAGCTCTACATTCACCTTCTCCAATCTTGGGGCAAAGAGCAATGTCAATATGAAACCTGTTGGTGTCAGGAAGGAAATGACAAAATTCACATTAGAGCATTAGTGACAGCAATAGTAGCACAAGAATGAGCAACATTAGGCCAGTGAACCTAATGAACAGTACAGAAATCCCAGAAAGTTCTGGTACCTAGGGCTGAAAAGAATAGAAGTGAGGTTATGAGAGAGAGCAATGTTTGCAGAAAACCTCAGAGGGTGCTGATACTAGATATTTCTCAGACTAATTAAATATTAAACTTTCAACAGACTTTTAACAGTATTGAAATGATGCAGACTTCCTCAAACCCAGAAGAGAATGGAGGGATTGAATGGGAAGAAGCTGATTAACAACTGAAGAAGCTGGAATGTAACACGTGTTCACTGCAGTTTCCCCAATCCAGAGAGGGAATGACTTTTTGGAACCAAACTCTCAGAACCCCCATGAAAACCATCATCATTGGTTCTGGATCGACAAAGGAGGACAGGAAGGAAGCCCTGATCAGCACTCACAGCCTCAGTTAGTGATGTGAGTCACTCTGGACAGTCTTCACAGGGGAATAAGCAGCAGGAAGTCTGTCTTCTCCTGTGGTGCTAACAGCCCTCTAACCAGACGCGTGTAGAGAGCAGTGTTCCCTCCACACTCCATGCTCCTCGTGTTCCACACTCACTCTTGCTGAGGGTGGCCTCCACCCATCCAGGCAGTATGGGAGGGTGCCCAGGGGAGAGAGCAGTTTTCTTTTATGGGAGACTGTATTTGCAAAGGGTGAGAGGAAGTGCACCCCCAGTAACGTTGCAGATGCAAATCAATATCTTCAAATCAACTACTTTGAATTATTTCATTGTGTACAATTTTCATAATTTCCTTTAAATTATAACCAAATTAATCATGCAAATATTATAAAAATGAATTATGTCTGTTATGGCAATCAGTAAAATTTCTTCTCTGGCCTCAACCCCATTCCTCCTTCCTCAGAATTATCTGCATTGACAGATTATTTGGGTACACATTTATGTTTGTAAATACATGCATTCTCTAGTTTCATCCATCCCACACACTATTGGATATGAGAAAAATATTGGAGTACAACTTAAAAATGTAAATAAATTTTCTAACTTCTTAAAACACTTGAGATTAGAAGTATATTGTCATATTATGAAAGGATCGTTTCTGATTTAATATAATAAGGAAAATTGGAGTTGAGTAGAAAACAGGCCACTGTAGCTCAGTGGCTGTTAAACTTAAATCTACATCAGAATCAGGTGAAGAAACAGAAAAAAATATAAATGGTTGGCGTGCCTTATAAGAAAATGCTACAGGAAAGAGGCAAGATGGCATCAGTTTAGGACAATAGTCACTGACTAGCTCTCTGGGAATGGCTGATTGTGAGTGAGGACCTACCCAAGGGTCTGTGCTGTGGGCACACGGAGTGAGAAGCTTGGTTCACATAGCAGCAGGCACATCAAAGGTGTGGAGTGATCGGTGGAGATTCTTGAGTTTTGAGCCTGCCTGCAGTGGTTAACACAGATGGCTGGGCCACACCCACAGGGGAAATGGCTGGTTTGTACCATGAATCCTGCAACCGTGACTCATGCTCCCTCTTTGAGGCAGCATGCTCTGAGGGAGGGAGGGCTCTGACAGAAGGTGTAGAGGAGTTTAACTTCTGTGGATTCGACTGCTTGGACCCCCTCATAGCTTTGGGGATCAGAAAAGCCAGCTTGAAACAGCACCAGGCTGCAGGGAGAGGAGAATCTGCTAAGGAAACCTGATTTACCCACCTGCCCCCTGACACTGAGGACTGGCCCCAGAGGGGGTGGAGTCAACCAATTTTATTACACTGCCCTGACAAGCATCACAGCTAAACTTCCCTGTGGAGGCCAGGAAGTGGGAAGGGCTTGTTTAGTTTCCATGAGCCTATTTAGTGTCCCCGCACTGAAGGGGGTGATCTAGCAGAGGACATCTTTTGGGACACTTATATCGCTAGAAAAAAGAGAGAAGAAATCAATCACTTTAAAAAATGAATTCTTGATCTTAATTTAGTTTAATACCAAAAATCAGCCTCAAAATCTGCACATAGAACCCGGAAGGGAAATTGATAACACAAGCAGGCTGAGAGGATCCACAAGGACACTAGAAGGAGATTTCCTCCTTAGCTTTGTTTGACTGTTTGCTGGTGTGATCGTTTGGTTTTTCTCTGTTTATTTGTTGTCTCTTGCTTTTCTTTCCTCTTTTCTCCCTGCTTTCTGTTTTCCTACATTAAAAAAAAATTAGGAGCTGCTAGCTTATCTCTTCTTTGTTGTTCTTCTTCTTCAGTGATTTCACATTCTCTGCCTATATTGATATTGTATCCCAAGCTATCTCTTATCCTACTTTCATCTCTCTGCCTTCTGTTTTTTGTTGTGTTTCTTAGACACCACACTTTTTCATTAGCCCACAAATTCAGGGTACCAATTTCTATTCTATCTATATTGTTTTCTTCTTATTTTATTAATATTAGCTTTTTCCTTTTAGCCCTTTCTTTACTCTTTCTCTCCCACCTCATTATTCTAGCCTTCTAAATTATTTCATATATATTCCTCTACTTGGATCCCCAGCCAATTATAGGTACTCCACTTTTTTTCCTATTACTGTACACTGCCTAAACAAGTTAAATATTCATTTCACTAAGTCCTATTTGGCCCCTCATCTAACTTTTATCAATATTACTATTATCTTTCTTCCTTTCTCACATTTTTCTAGCCATCTGGCACTAATTTTTTCCTTCAAGGTAACATAGAAAGAAGCAAGGAAACAAAATATGAAGAAAAACTGTCAAAGAGAAAACTTAACACACAAAGAACCACCAACTAAATAAAACTCGAGAGGAGAGATAGAAGCTAATCAACTGAATAAACCCAGCAAGATAAAATGATGACTAGAGGGCAACAAAAAATTACAAACCACACTGAGAATCAGGAAGACATGGGCCACTCCAATGAATAAACTAAAAACCAGGAATATATGCAGAACATCAAACAACTAATCAAAGATTCCCAAACAAATATCATGAACCACCTTAATGGTGTGAAGTGAAGGAAGAGATTAAGGATATAAAGAAGACACTGGGAGAACATACTGAAGAAAATGGAAACATATGCAAAAAATAACAGATTGGATGGTGATCAATGGCACAATCCAAGAAATCATAATGATGCTGGATTCACATAACAGCAGATTTGAACAGGCAGAAGACAGAATTAGTGATGTGGAAGACAATACAGCTGAAATCAAACAGGTAATAGAACAGATAGACAAAAAATACAAAAAGTCCAACAGGGATTCAGGGATTTAACTGACAACACAAAATACACAAAGATAAGCATTATGGGCATCCCAGAAGGAGAAGAGAAGGGAAAAAGAACAGAAAGAGTGTTGAAGGAAATAATGGCTGAAAACTTCCAAACCCTATTGATAGATATGGATGTGCAGATCCAGGAAGCAAAGTGGACCCCAAACAGTATAAATCCCAACAGACCAATTCGAAGACATATACTTGTCAAAATATCCAATGCTGAAGACAAAGAGAAAATACTCAAGGCAGCAAGCTAAAAGAGAACCATCATATACAAGGGATGTACAATAAGATTATGTGCTGATTTCTCATCTGAAACCATGGAGGAAATAAGGCATTGGTATGACATAGTCAAAGTACTAAAAGAAGAAAACTTCCAGCCACGAATTTTGTATCCAGCAAAACTGACTTTCAAAAATGATGGAGAGTTCAAAATGTTCACAGATAAACAGAAATTAAGAGAGTATGTCAATAAGAAACTGGCAATTCAAGAAATACTATGGGAAGTTCTACAAGGTGTAAGAATAAATCAAGAGTTAGGAGAGTTTAAAAACAAGGAAAAAGAAAAACAGAAAGAAAACAACATATGACATACATTAATCAAAGAAAATATGGCTGAAGTAAGAAATTCATTGCAAGCAATAACACTGATTGTTAATGGATTAAATTCACCACTCAAGAGACACAGATTTGCAGAATGGATAATGAAATATGATCCATCTATATGCTGTCTACAAGAAACCCACATTCTACCCAGGGATTCAAGGAGGCTGAAAGTAAATGCTGGAAAACAATTTTACAAGCTAACAATAGTCATAAAAGGGCAGGAATAGCTATTCTAATATCAGACAGAAGAGACTTTAAATGCAAAACCATTGTAAGAGACAAAGATAGACACTATATATTAGTAAATGTGGTAATCTCTCAGGAAGAGAGAACAATCATAAACATACACCTAATCTGGTTGCCTCAAATTTCATGAGGCAAACTCTGGAAGAGCTAAGTGGAGAAATAAATGCCTCTACAATTATAGCAGGGGATTTAATACACCATTATCATCATTAGACAGAACATCTAGAGAGAGAATAAACCAAGAAACAAAGACTCTCAACAATACATTAGAGGACCTGGACTTAATAGAAATATACAGAACAATATACCCCAATACATCAGGATTTACATTCTTTTTGAGTGCACATGGATCATACTCCAAGACAGACCACATGCTAGGCCACAGAAAAACTCTCAAAGAATTCAGAAAGATGGAGATTATACAAAGTAATTTTTCTGATAACAATGTATTTAAATTGGAATTCACTAAGGGCCAGAGAAACAGGTTAGGGACAAAGATATGGATGTTAAACAACACACTCTTAGACAAACAGTGGATCAAGGAGGAAACCTCAAAAGAAATCAGTAATTACCTTGAAACTAATGAAAATGACAACACAACATATCAAAACCTATGGGATGCAGGCAAAGCTGTCCTGATAGGAAAGTTCATAGCCATAAATACATATATTAAAAAAGAAAAAACAGCTAAAATTGAAGATGTAACTGCACACTTGGAGGAATTGGAAAAACAAAAACAAACTAAGCCTAAGGGAAATAGAAAGAAGGGAATAACAAAGATTAGAGCTGAACTAAATGAAAAAGGAATAATAAAGCACTAGAAAATATAAACAAAACCAAAAGCTTGTTTTTTGAGAATATCAATAAATATGACAAACCCTTAGCCAGACTAACAAAGAAAAAGAGAGAACAGATGCAAATATACAAAATAAGGAACGGGCAAGAGGATGTCACTACAGACCCCACAGAAATAATGAGCATCATAAGAGGATACTTTGAAAAATTACATGCCAACAAGAATGAAAATTTAGAGGAAATGGACAAGTTTCTAGAAACTCACAAACAGACTACATTGATGAAAGAAGAAATTGATGAACTCAACAGTCCAACTACGGTAAAGAGATAGACTCAGTCATCAAAAACCTCCCAACTAAGAAGGGCCCAGCACAAGATGGCTTCACAGCTGAATTCTACCGAACATTCCAGAAAGAGCTAATGACAATTTTACTTAAGCTCTTTCAAAGAATAGAAATATAAGGAATATTGCCTAACTCATTCTACAATGACAACATTACCCAAATACCAAAACCAAACAAAGTTACCATTAACAGGAAAATTACAAATCAATTTCTCTAATGAACCTCAATGCAAAATCCTCAAAAAAATACTTGCTAATTGTATTCAACAACATATCAAAAGGATTATACACCACGGCCAGTTGGTTTTTATCCCTGGTATGCAAGGACGGTTCAATATAAGAAATTCAATCAATGTAATACACCACATAAACAAACTGAAAGAAAAAAACCACATGATCATGTCCATAGATGCAAAAAAAGCATTCAACAAAATACAGCACTCTTTCCTGTTAAAAGCACTGCAACAGATAAGAATAGAAGGAAATTTTATGAATATGATATAGGGTAAATATGAAAAACCCAAAGCTAACTCATCTTCAATGGTGAAATCCTAAAAGCCTTCCCTCTGAGATTGGGAACAAGACAAGGATGCCTGCTCTCACCACTATTATTTAACATTGTCTAGGAGTACTTGTTCTAGCAATTGAGTCAAGAAAAGGATATAAAGGGCATCCAGATTGGAAAAGAAGAATTAAAATTTTCATTATTTGCAGATGACATTATCCTATACATAGAAAGCCCAGAGAAACCTACAACAAAGATTCTGGAACTTATGAAGGAGTTCAGAAATGTTCAGAGCTAAAAGATGAATGCTCAAAAATCAGTAGCATTTCTGTTCACCAATTATGAGCAATCGAAGGAGGAACTCAAGAAAAAAAATCCCATTCACATACTAACTAAAAGAATCAAATACTTAGGAATAAATTTAAATAAATATGTAAAGGATTTATATACAGAAAACTACACAACACTGTTAAAGGAAATCAAAGAAGACTTAATTAAATGGAAAAATATTCCCTGTTCATGGAGAGGAAGACTAAACATCATCAAGATGTCTATCCTACCTCAACTACTGTACAGATTTAATGCAATCCCAATAAAAATCAACAGTATATTTTTTAAGGAACTGGAAAAACTAACCACAAAATATATTTGGAATGGTAAGAGGCCTGGAATTGCCAAAGACATATTGAAAAAGAAAAATGAAGTTGGGAGTATCACATTACCAGACTTTAAATCATATTACAATGCTACATTGATCAAAACTGCATGGTATTGGCACAAGGATAGACCTACTGACTAATGGAATCGAACTGAGAGTTCTGATATAGATCCTCGTATATACAGTCATCTGATATTTCACAAGGTTACCAAGCCCACTAGGTTGAGAGACAATGGACTCTTTAACAAGTGGTGCTTGGAGAACTGGATATCCATATCCAAAAGAATGAGAGAAGAATACCGTCTCACACCGTGTACAAAAATCAACTCAAGATGGCTGAAAGATCTAAATATAAGAGCCAAAACCATAAAGACCCTGGAAGAGAATGTAGAAAAGCATCTACAGGACCTTGTAATAAGAAATGTTTTCATGAACTTCATAGCCCAATCATGAGCAGCAAGAGAAAAAATAGATAAATGAGATCTCCTCACAATTAAAAATTCTGCACCTCAAAGGACATTATTAAGAAAATAAAAAGGCTGCCTAGCCAACGGGAGAAAATATTTGGCAACCATATATCTGATAAGAGCCTAATATCCTGCATATATAAAGAAATCCTACACCTTGAAAATAAAGACAAACAACCCATGTAAAAAATGGGCAAGTGAGCTGAAAAGTCACTTCTCCAAGGAAGAAATACCAAGGGCTAAAAAGCACATGAAAAAATGCTCCATATCGCTTGCTATCAGGGAAATGCAAATCAACACTGCAATGACATACCATTTACACCCATCAGAATGGCAGCTTTTAAAAAAACAGCAGACTCTAAGTGTTGGAGAGGATGTGGAGGAATAGGAACCCTCAACTCCTGCTGGTGGGATTTGGGAATGGTCCAGCCACTGTGGAGGAGTTTGGCGGTTCCTTGGGAAACTAATAATAGATTTTCCTTATGATCCAGAAATTCCACTGCTGGGTAAATACCCAGAAGAACATAAAAAAAAGGCACGAACAGATATATGCACACAAATGTTTATACCAGAATTTTTCACCATTTTTAAAAGTTGGAAACAACCCTGGTACCCATCAACAGATGAATGGATAAGCAAAACGTGGTTCATACATACAATGGAATATGACTCAGCTGAAAGATGGAATAAAGTGCTAACACACAGAATAACGTGGATGAATCTTTAAGACCTTATGTTAAGTGAAACAATCCAGGCATTGAAGGATGAACATAATATGACCTCACTGATTTGAAATGAGGAAAGTGAGCAGTCTCTGAGAACAATTGTCTGAAAGATAGGTTAAGAAGGGAGAGAAAGAGAAGAGTAGGCTGTGAACCATCACCCGTATGGACATAATCTATGGTAAAGGGAAAGAGTACAGTTGCATATTGAAGGATAGGACAGATGGGTAGTGACATTACTGGGTTTGGTCATGCAAGGTTGACAGGTGGTTAGATTAGGAAGGGCAGTTTGGAATACCCAGGGCATGTAACTATGAATCATGTCATTCCATGAGTCAAGACAAGGGAGTATCATATGCTCCAGGAGGATGAGGAGGAAGGAATAGGTAAGATCAAATGGGGTATTTAGTGGTCATGGGAATGGTTTTTCATTACCTTACATTAATGGACACAAGACATGGTAAATATCATCAAAAATTATTAAACTGTACCATCTAAATTGTAAACTACACTGTAACCCATTGACAGTGTTTAGTTCTTATATTTTACTATCTATATAAGAGTTATAACAATGCTAACATTCATTTTTAGAAAAGGTTTTAATGTGGGGTGGGGAAGCAGGAGGGAGGTTGGGTATGTGGGAGTCTCTAGTATTCCATGTGTGACTTTGCTGTGACCTAAAATTTCTTTGAAAATTAAATGAAAATTTGGAAGACACTCGGGAATGAGAGGTGGAAGGACTCACGGTATACTAGACATCCGATAATACAGTGATAAATGGAAAAAAGAATAATTTTTTCAAAAAAAGGTTTTTTTTTTGTTTTTTCCCCATTTTTTGAATGTTCTAATCGACTAATTATATTTTATTTTAAGTTTACTTTTTTTCTTCTGATTTTCCTTGTATTTATCCCTTGCATTAAAGCTTATCATTATTATTTCTTTATTCTATTAATTGTATTTGATTATTATATGAGCTTCATGTTCAAGGAAGGTTTAGATCACAGAAAGGTTACAATGGGGGTTGCAGAGGATCATTGTTGGGGGTTGTCTGGGATGGGGGCTTCATGGGAGTAAGTTCATCTGAATATACATGAAAGTTATATGAAATTGTTCAAATAATCAAGGGATGGGGCATGGTCACGGTGGGTAGACAATCAATCAATAAATGAGGGAATTTGAATTCCCAGGCTGGAGAGCTCTGCCATATTCTCTAAGGGAGCAGCAACAGTCCCCTGAGTGCAGGATCAGTGTCTGGTAAAAGGGGATGGCTCACTGAAGTGTTCTTGTTATTGATGACTAGCTTTATGAGTTTTGCTCTTGTAATTGAAACTTAGCCTACAGTTATGAGGTGCCTAAGGGTTGCCACCTGGGAGCCTCATTGTTGGTCAAATTTGGCCTTTCTAAGCCAAACTCAGGATATGAATGCATCACCTTCCCCCCAACGTGGGACATGACTCCTGGGGATGATGCTCCCTGGCAATGAGAGATTAATACCAAGTGTCAAATGGCAACATGATTGGAAAAAGTTCTTGAATAAAGGGGGAAAAGGTAAAGACAAATGAGTTCATGTGGCTAAGAGACTTCACAGGGAGTCGGGAGGTCATCCCTGAGGTAACACTTATGCACACCTCAGTAGGATCTCATACAACACCAAAGTGGATATCACCCCACACAGAGGGGCTCCTGAAGGCTCTGAAGACACCCAGGTCCTAAATAAGGGTGGATAGCCCCAGAGATTGATGCCTTATTATGGGGCCCTACCTTGGAATCTGTGATCCTGGGAGTGACAGAATTGGACTCAAATTAGTTCTCCCTGCACATGGTCCATCAGTCCCTTCTTTTCAAACCTACATATGATGCTGGAGTTTTTAGGTGTACTTACAGAGACTGGAGCCTCTGGCCTACTTATGTGCCAGCTGTGCCTGGAATCTCGGTGGAGCTGCAATTCATACCCTACAGCTCAATCGACATATTCAAGTCACCTGGCAGGGTGATGAAGATGGGCAATGGCCATCCCAGGGAATGGAGATGGCCTGCAGCTGCAGGCAGGAAATCCCATCCACTGTATCAATGTGATATAAGCACTCTCTCACTTGGAGGTGGAGTGGACATAACCATCCCTGACCCCTCAGGATTGGGGGAAGAGCTATGGACTAGAGTGGACTTAATGCTATTCTGTTGTAGAAATATTGTGATTCAAGCAATGGAAGAAATTATAAAAGTGAGGTGGATCTGGTGGCTCCTGGATGCTTTCAGGGCAGGGAGGGGAACGGCAGTTGAAATACAGGGGCTATTTCAGGACTTGGGTGTTGCCTGAGTTTCACTGGAGCGATGGATGTAGACCATTTTACATCAGCATATACCATGCAGAACTGTGTGGGAGTGAGTGTGGTCTACAATGTGAAATGTGGACTATGCTTGGTGACAAGACCCCAGGATGTGTATATCCATTGTGGATGATGTACCACACTGATAAAGGATGTTTGTGTGGGATGAAGTGGGAGGTGTGGGAGGTGGGGAACACGGGAATCCCTTAATTTCTGTATAATCTTTAGGTAATCTACACACATTTTAAATATATATATATATATATATATATATATATATATATATATATACCATTTATATAAGCAAATACATATATGTGCATATATATTTATATAACACTTTACAAATGTATGTATGTATTGAAAATTTTGATTTTTACCCACAATAAAAAAAATTAAAAAAAGAGAAAGAAAATGTTACAATAATGGGCAGCATTATTTTTAAAATGGTAATTTTTAAAATGCCTACCCAGAATATAATGGATTGAAGAACCACTGGAAACAACCAGGATTATCTTTACATAAACTAAGAGAAATCTCGAGCTCTGATGCATAAATTTGTTGTAACAAATTGAATACAGATGAGTGTGGAAGAAGATGTGGAAGGAGAAGATCTCAGAACAAACTGCAAGTGCACTATTCCAAGAAGAAAAAGATATCTTGAATTGCACAGTCACAGCCACTTCCTTAAAATATTGGCAACATGTTCAAACCCAGAAGAGAATGGATGGTTTGGATGGGAAGAAGCTGATGTAAACCTGATGAAGCTGGAATGTGGCACGTGTTCACTGCAGCTCTCCCAAGCCAGAATGTCCTGTTTGGGAACCAAACTTTCAGAGCCCCAATGAATACCATCATCATAGGTTCAGGACGTGCAAAAGAGGATAAGGGTAAGCCCTGCTCAGCACTCACAGCTTTAGTTAGTGATGTGCATCACTCTAGCGGGTCTTCACTGGAGAGTAAGCAGAAGGAAGTCTGTCTTCTCCTGTGGTGCTAACAGCCCTCTAACTGGACATGTGTAGAGAGCAGGGAGGCATACACACAGTTTCATCCATGTTCCTCATGCTCCGTGCTCAATCTTGCAGTGGGAGGCCTCCACCGTCCAGGCAGCTGGGGAGGGAGCTGAGGGGAGTGAGCACTTATCCTTTATGGGTGACTGTATTTGCAAAGTGTGAGGGGAAGTCCCCCCCAGTAATGTTGCAGATAGAAATCAATGTCTTCAAGTCAATCACTTTGTATGATTTCATTTTATACTATTTTCATAATTTCTTTTTAATTATAATGAATTAGCAGTGCAGAGAATAAAAATAATTTGAGTTTGTTATGGCAAACAGCCAAATTCCTCCTCTAACCTCAATATCTATTCCCTCCTCTTCAAAATTATCTGCATTGGCACATTCTTTTTGGTACACATTTCGGTTTGTAAATACATGCATTCTCGAGTTTCATCCATCCCACATCCTGTCATATATGAGAAAAATTTTGGAGTGCAGCTTAAGAATATAAATAAATTTTCTTATTTCTTAAAATACTTGAGATTAGCGGTATATCATCTAATTATGAAAGGATAATTTCTGATTTAAAGTAATACAGAATATTAGAGTGAAGAAGAAAGCAGGACAATGTACTTCAATGTCTGTTAAACCTGAATCCACATCAGACTCAGGTGAAGAAACTCAAAAAATATAAATGGTTTGGGAGCCTTATAAGAATATGCTGCAATAATGGCCAGCATTAATTTTGAAATGATAATTTTTTTTAATGCTTACACAGAATGTAATGGAATGGAGAAACAATGAAACAACCAGGATAAGTTGAAATAAGTGAAAAGCCCATCATTACATAAACTAAGAGAAATCTCGAATTCTGATGCATAAATGAGTGGTAACAAATTGAACACAGATGAGTGTGGAAGAAGATGTGGGAGGAACAGATCTCAGCACAAACTGCAAGTGCACTATTCCAAGAAAAAAATGACATGAATTGCACAGTCACAGCCGCTTCCTTAAAAGATTAGCAACCAGTTGCACAGACTGCAGGTGGAGATTCTTTGGAAATTCACATATATTATATTCACAGGGTTGCTCTCCGGTATGAATGTTGTAATGTTTAAGGAGATACTGCCTCTGGCTGAAGGCTATTCCACATTCCTTACATATATAGTGCTTCCCTCCACTATGAGTTTTCTCATGGACAGTGAGATTTGATTTGCTACTGAAGAGTTTCCCACATTCCATACATATATACACATATAGGGTTTCTCTCCAGTTTGTCTTCTCTGGTCTGTAATGAGGCTTGATTTATGAATGAAAGCTTTCCTACGTCCCTCACTTTCATATGGTTTCTTTCCAGTATGTATTCTCAGATGGTTAATGAGGTTTTCCTTCTGGGTGAAGGCTTTTCCACATTCATTTCATATATAGGGTTTTTCTCCAGGATGAATACTCTGATATTTAATGAAGAATTGCTTTTGGTTGAAGGCTTTTATGCATTTTTTAGATTCGTTTTTTTTTTTTTTTTTTTTTTTTGTCCACTATGAATTTTTTCATTTTCTGTGAGATATGAGTTGTACCTAAAGGTTTTCTCTTATGCCTTACATGCATATGGTTTCTTTGCTGTAGGAAATCTCTTGTATTTGAGATTTGACATTTGAATTAAAGCCTTCCCACATATACATGATTTCTCTTTATTAAGAATTTTCTGATGAATAAAGGGAATTTCTGTCAGGTTGAAAACTTTCCCAACTCTATTACATTTCTAGGCTTTTTCCCCTGTATGGCTTTTAAAATGAGGAGTAAAACATGAATGTAAAGAGCAGACTACATTGAGGACACTCGTATTGTTTCTTTCTAGTTTGAATTTTCTCATATTCCATGAGATTTTGTTTCATATGGAAGCAGTCCTATATTCATTAGAATACTAACTAATGTGTGAATATTTCATGCTCAATGAGATTTAATGCCTAGCTGAAGGATTTCCAGTATTCCTTAAATACAGAGGGTTTTACTCTTGCATGTTTCTTTGATGTGACTCTATCTTTCCCAAATTCATGAAAGCCAAATGGTTTCTCTGAAGGATTAATTCTCATGTATCTCATGAGGTTGAATTTCAAAGAAAACTGCACTCATACACTTAAATTGGAGGACTACAATGTGGGGCACACTGGCAAACTCATTATCTTCATTCGATTTTCCTTACATAGATCCCCTCATGCTTAGGTAAGCATGATGCAAATTCCTTCAAAGTGAAGTTGTATTCATAGAAATGATATTTTGAGGAAACAATGCTTGTGGTCAGAGAACACACTTTCCCAACTTTCTTACACTCTCTGCCTTCATCTTAAGTCTGTACTATTGTGGAATTGGATATAGCTTCACTTACCAGCCTTTTGTTTTGTGGTTCATTCTGCTTTTTAATGTCCAATGCTTCTTCATAGTTTGTGGGGTACAGCAAAAGCAGTGCTTAAAGGGAAATTTATAGCATTGAATACATTGATAAGAAAAGAGGAACAATCCAATATCAATCATCTCTAAGCATCCAATTTGGGAAGCACAACAATATTTCCTTGTTATTTGTTCTATCATTATGGTTCTTCTTTCTTCAAATGAGCATCACATCTAGTTTGGTGACTTCATGACTAGGAAATGGGGAAGTGATACAGTACTTGATTTATGATGGGGACAAAACAACACCCCATTAATCAACCCTGGAACGTTCAGGTTTCTGAAGGATAACAAAGATGCATGAGTAAGTTGGCCCCAGAATAAAGGCTAAAATGACAACCCAGGAAATCCCGCATGCTTTGTTTTGGACTTATCATTTTTGTTCAATTTTTTTTCTTCTATTTATTTGAATGATATGCACTTTTTAAATACTTTTTAAAGTTTACTGAGGAAATTATAACACTTTTGCTTGCCTTTCCAAATCTGCACTTATTATATGTTATTGACTTGCCAAATAATGTATTTTAGAACATTTTATATCCTGTATTATTCAGCCAAAGGTGTGCTGATGCAAAAAGAAAATAAATCTGTTGGTCCTTATAAAGGGCATTTATTTGGGTTTAGAAGCTTACAGTTGCCAAGCCATAAAGGATAGCTTTCTTCTTTCACCAAATTCTGTTAGCCCATCTTGGAGTAAGGCAGCTGATGACATTTGCCAGGGTTCAGGCTTCTTGGGTTCCTCTCATCCTAGGGCTGCGTTTCTCTCTGGGCTCAGCTGTTCTGTTTCTTCCACAAGGTCAGCTGTAGACTATGAGGCTCTCTAAGCTTTGCCTCTCCACAAGGCCATTTGTGAACTCTCAGGTGAATGGCTTGTCTCTTTTCACCGTGGCCTTCTGTCCTTGCACATCAGAACACCAAAATCAAAAACTACTCCAGCCCTGTACTTTACCATGTGTTTTATGTTTGCGACCCCACCTACCAAGCAGTGGGGCTCAACATCCTACTGACTGTGGCCCAGTCAATGCCCTTATCATAACTTAATCATGCCCAGATTAACACAACAGTTTACAAGCATAATCCATTATCATTTTGGGAATTCATAATGATAGAAACTGCTACATATCCATTTACCCATCTTATGCTATAAATTATTTTATGGTGTATTTTAACATTTGGTTGATGTCCTAGGCCACGGATATCATTATTACTTTATCCATTCAATAGTCATTTAAATATATGAATTTAATTAACGGATATTGTTCTTCAATCCATCCTGAATCTTGAACCTTTTTCCATTATTTTCTTTCTGACTGAAGAATATTCTTTTACATTTCTTTTAAAGTGACTTGCTGCTAGTAAATTTTACTAGTTTTTAATTATCTGTAAAAGAATTTATTTCACTTCTTGCTGAAGGATTGAGATGAATCAAATATCAGGCCTTCAAGGATCTCCACTGCTTTTGAGACAACCTTAGGGTTGAATTTCTACATTCTGCTGTAAATATAATCAGCTCTTTGCAGAAGATATTAGAGGCATTCATTTGTACACCCTGTTTCCTGCCCCCCATCCACCAGGCAAAATCTGTGCACTCTGGCTCTGGGGATGGGAATACTGGCACACCTCTCTGAGTTACACACCTGATTTTGGAGCTAAGATTTGTTGGCAAAAGCACAGTATATTTAGTTATTCTTGGGACCATTCTAGGGAACTGTGCAATGGTGGTCAACACACCATTTTAATCAATGATGGCCACACCCAAAGTACAGTTACTGCTTCATGAGTTCCAATACTTCCCAGACTTAGGAGGCCCCTCCTAATCCCTGTGCCCTGGGTTAATGCCTTGTTTGAGTTTTGTGTGGATCCCAGAAAAGTATGTTCTACTAACCCATTGCTGTGTGTGTAAGCCTTTTGTATGTAGGATGTTTTGGTTAGATTCAGATAAGGGACCTTTCAATTAGGTCACCTTTTGTTAGATTGCTTTAGTTTAGTTAAGGGATTCTGGTTAGATTTCAGGCACCAGGAAGGACCCCAAACATTGTGCTAATGTCTTACATATATGGAACACAGAGAATGAGTGCTGCCATGTTTACCCTGTCATGTGGGAGAGGGCTCCAGGATATCCTACAGCTGTGGAGAGACACAGAAACCCTGAGAGGCTGAGGGAGAGGCCAGAGACTGGAGTCATGTAGCACCCTGAAGCTTAAGATATCCAGGCCAGAGGAGAAGGGAGAGGTGTGGGCAATTGTGTCTGATGGCCCACTGCTGAACTCAAGGAAAAAGTGAGTTTGGAGGAGAAGGCAGAGAGAGACAGGCAGGCCCAACATTTTCCTTGGCAGGAGTCCAGCAGCAGCTGACCCTTGTTAAGACAGCTTTTTTTGCTGATGACTTGATTTAGACATTTACACAGCCTCAGAACTATATGGTTTAACAATAATAAATTCCAATGAAACCCAACCTATTTCTGGTATTTTGCATTGGCAGTGCTTGAAAAACACAAACAGCTGGGGATACAGTGTAGGGTAGCTGCTCTGTTCCCAAATGGCAGTGTGATGCTGCCCCTTGAATTCACCTATAAACTATGGGTGTCTCCAGAATAGGTGGGTCTAAGTACTGGTAAGATGTAAGGGGAAGTGCTCTTGGCCAGCAAGTCCTGCAAGACAGGGAGTCAGTTAGAGGAGTCACATGCTTTGGGGACTTGTCTAAAGTCACAGATGCCCCAGTATGATGTACCTGCTTCAGACAGGGATTGGCCAGGTGGTCAGGGGCAGATAAATCATGGGGCTTGTGGTCTGGTGCAGCAGAGGAGTCAGGGAACAGAGAGGAGACTTTCTTCCCTTGCTCCTTTTGCCCTTCCCTGCTTCCCTTGGCCTCCAGCGTGGACCCTCTGAGGAGGCTGCTGGGTCTCAGGCACAGACTCAGATCTCCTGCTTCCAGTTCTACATTCACCTTCTCCAATCTTTGGGCAGCTAAAGGAAGAACAATATCAAGATGAAACATTTTGGTGTCAGGTAAGAAATGTCAAAGTTCACATTACAGCATTGGCTACAGCAATAACATCACCAGATTGAGCAACATTAGGCCAGTGACCATAGTAAATAGTACAGAAATCCCAGAAAGTCCTGGGACCTTGGGCTGTCAAGAATAGAAATGAGGTTGTGATATAGTGTAATTTTTGCAGAAAACCTCAGAGGGTGCAGATGTCAGATATGTCTCAGACTAATTAAATATTAAATTTTCAACACATTTTTAACAGTGTTGAAAATGATGCAGACTTCTTCAATCCCAGAATAGAATGGCAGCTTTGGGTGGGAAGAAGCTGATAAACAATGGAATAGGCTGGAATATAACACATGTTCACTGCAGTTCCTCCAAGCCAGAAAGGGAGTGTCCTGCTTTGGAACAAAACTCTCAGAGCCCCAATGAAAACCATCATCATAGGTTCTGGATCCACAAATGAGGACACAGAGAAAGAACTGCTCAGCACCCACAGCCTCAGTTAGTGAAGTGAGTCACACTAGCAGGTCTTTATTGGGGAGTAAGCAGCAGGAAGCCCATCTTCTCCTGTGATGCTAACAGCACTCTAACCAGACACATGTAGAGAACAGTGTGGCCTTCACATGGTGGCATCCATGCTCCTCATGCTTTGTGCTTACTCCTGCTGAGGGAGGCCTCCATCGGTCCAGGCAGCTGGGGAGGGCCCGAGGGGAGTGAGCACTTTTCATTTATATGCAAATGTATTTGCAAAGGGTGAAGGGAAATAAAACCCACCCCACTAATGTTGCAGATACAAATCAATATCTTCACATCAACTATTTTTATGATTTCATTGTCTATTATTTTCATAATTTCTTTTAAATTATAACCAAATTATCCATGCAAAGGGTATAAAAATAACCTATTTATTTTTTATATTTTATTTTGTTTTGTTCTTTGTTTGATTATTTGTTTTTTTTTCCTTCTCTCTTTTTTTTTTTTCCCCCTGAGTTTCCTTATGTTTGTTTCTTGCATGTAAGCTTATCACACTTGTTTCTTTTTCCTAGTAAGTGTATTTGATTATTTTATGGACTAAATGTTCATGGAGGATTTGGATCACAGAAGGGTTACAATGGGTACTGCGGGGGATTATTGGGGGGAGGGTGTCTGGGGGGGGTTTCATGGGGATTGGTTCAACCGAATATACATGAAAGATATACAAAATCATTCAAAGGATCGGGGGATGGGGCATGGTCACGATGGGTGGATAATCACACAATAAATGAGGGAATCCGAATTCTTAGCCTGGAGAGCTCTGCCACAATCTCCAAGGGAGCAGCAATAGTCCTCTGAGTGTAAGGACAGTGCCTGTCAAAATAGGATGACCCACTCATGTTTTTTGTTTGTTTGTTTGTTTGTTTGTTTGTTTTATTGATGACTACCCTTGTGAGTTTTTGCTCTTGTAAATGAGACTTAGCATGCAGTTGTGGGGTGCCTAAGGGTTGCCACCTGAGAGCCTCCTTGTTGCTCAAATGTGGCCTCTCTCTAAGCCAAACTCAGCATATGATTGCATTACCTTCCCCCCAATGTGGGACATGACTCCCGGGGATGAGCCTCCCTGGCAACGAGGGATTAATACCAAGTGCCAACTGGCAGCTTTGTGCAGTGGCAGTATCGTAGCCAATGATGTTTATCTGAGGCACGATTATTGCTAATTGAAAACTTTTCCCAAGTGCCAACTGGCAACACAACTGGAAAAAGACCTTGAATAAAAGGGGGAAACGGTAAAGACAAATGAGTTCAAGTGGCTAAGAGACTTCAAAGTGAGTCGGGAGGTCATCCCAGAGGTAACTCTTACGCACACCTCGGTAGGAGCTCATAGAACATCTAAGTGCCTATCACCCCACTCAGTGGGGTTCCTGAGAGCTCCAGAGACACCCTGGTCTTATATAAGGGGGGATAGCCCCAGAGCCTGATGCCTTATCAGTGGTTTCTATTTTGGAATCTGTGCTCCTGAGTGACAGAATTAGACTCAAATAAGTCCTCCCTGCACATGGTTCACCAGTCCCTTCTATTCAAACCTACATGTGATGCTGGAATTTCTTAGGTATACTTCCAGAGACTGGAGCCTCCCGCCTACCTATGTGCCAGGTGTGCATGAAATCTAGGTGGAGCTGCAACTCCTACCCTACAGCTCAATGGACTCATACAAGTCACCTGGTGAGGAGATAACTAGTTATTAAAACAATGTAAAATGTGGGACAAATCCTGAATATATATAAAAGTGCAAAAGGCTTGTGAAAAAAGAATTTTTGTGGTCAAAGCTAAGTAAAATTTAAGCAGTCTATTTCTAAAAAAATTAAAAGCTCTAATGTCAAACAATGTAATAAAATAAAGTTGAAGTTTTATTCTTTCTCAAAGTTTCTCAAGTCAGTTATGTAAAAGTTTACAAAATTTTTCTCCTAAACAATCAGTATGCAATAAAGAAACTCTGTTTTATCAAAATAGCTTTTTATACATTAACCTTATCATTTCCATGGAAAAAAAGGTCTTATCACTTTTAAAAAGAGCACAATGTTTGAATCTGCTTTCTCAAAGCCAAATCCTGAAATATAGCTTTCATTTCAAACTGTCACAAATATCTTGGACTTTTCCTAAAAGGTAAAATACTAAAAATAGTTAAGTTCATGTAATATAAGTTGATTGAAGTATTTACAATTGTTTTATAATTAAAAGAAATTTTCTAATTTTATAACAATTAAAGTTAAATGAATAAAAAGTTCTTATGAATATTTTAAAAGTGTATAAAATTCCTGAAAATTGAATAATGTTTCAATAGAATAGTAAATAAAATATAATGTTATTAATCAAAATATTTATTTGTAACTACAAGAAGAAAGCAACCATTAAAGGCTGCCAGGGTAGTGCATAACAGTAAAATGTAGTAAAATAAAATAACACCCCTGCAGCATGCAGTGGTCCCAAATATTGCTCGTTTGTTGCAAAAAATTAATATCCAGTTATGTCACTATCACTTTGTTTTAAAACTTGCTTAAGCTTCCTTTAATATTTTCTTAAACAAGTCAAGTCAGCCCACATTCCCCTTCCTGTAAAATAGCCAAAAATTAATCAAGTTTATATTCAACACAGTAAGCAACAGCCCCAATTCTAATTATAATGTTAACAACAAAACTGATGCAATTATGAAAGTTACAAGTTAATGTATTACCCCACAGCACAAATAAGAAATACTAATTTGTTTTTAACTATGCCTCAAACTTTACAAAATAAAGAAATTGAGGTCATTCTAATCATGCTACTAAGAATCTTAAATGCTTAAGAAATAAAAGTTTTTCCACTGGATGCTTGTTGTATAATCTACTATAGTTATTAATTATGTATAATATACTTAAATACTAATCAAAACTTTATTACAATACATTGCATACTTAAGTAATTTAATAACTTGCATATTACACATAAATATGTTTTATTAAATGTATATGTAAATCTCTTGTTTTAAGTTTTGACAGTCCTGAATCCAAATGTATTAAAAAACAAGTCTGGCAAGTATTGTTCAAGTCTAAAAGTAAACATCATGCAGAAAATTTTGTTACTCAAGAAACCAATGCCTTGCTAGTTAACACTTTTCACATTTCAGGAAAAATATTGGAAATTAAAATAATAAATACACCAACAGTGTTTTGTAATAAAATTTAAAAAATAAAGTACATTTCAATAAAGTGTTGAGCTCCTCCCTGGGGAATTGATGCATAAACCTTAAAATGTAGTGCACAGAGAGTGTTGTGTTCCTTCCTGAGGAGGCTGGACCCTTCCTCAGAAATTAGCAAAATACTCACAAGTTGGCATCTATAGTATCAAATTCATTAATCCTAAACACAGTCAACCAAAACTCTAGTATCAGTTGCTACTTCAACACTTCCCAGCCTAAAGCTAAATATTGGTAAGTATATATTTATGACTGCTCTATTTATCTGTCATTCTGTAACTTTGTTCAATATTGACTTAATCTTTTAATTGGTTATGTTATTTGTTTCTCACCTTAATTGTCAATATAATCTTATTAAAGTAAATATATATTAATATTTATCTTATATATATCCAGGACTCCAGCCTAAAATAAGCCAAGTATATCAGTGTATCTCCTGATTTAGTAAGCCTGTGAATGTATGTATACTTATCATTAGAAATTAACATTTAAACTTCTATTTATAAATGCTACAAAAACAAAAAGAGGAAATGGTGAGGTGTGAGAACAATTATATCAAACATTATTTACAATAAATTTTCTAAGCCAAAGGTCAGAATCATATACATCAGCAGCAGAGCATTTCTCACAAAATCAGGCAAAAATACAGAAACAAATATTGGACAACTGGTTTAGTGAAAGCATAAAGATAATAACCAATGGTTAAGGGCAGAAGTTAAGTTAGGATATAGGGACGAGGTTTTGCTCTTATCATTACAGATAAAGGAGACCAGCTTTACATCCTCTCCAGACGTCTGAAACCTAGACATAAACAAGCCAAAGAAGCTGACACAAAAAGCAGAAAAGATGGATAGTTCTACTGTGGTTCTAATAGGTTGATGGCATCATGGAATATGGCTTCTGGTTCACATGAATCGCTGCTGGCAGTCTTCCCCTGAGAGCCAAATCCTTTGGCACTTTTTAAATCATTATTTGAAGATAATCAAATGTTTGACTGAATTAATTATAGCTGCTGTATTAGGGCTTATAAATATTATTACAGCTGCTGCTGTGGCAGAAACTGCCCTACATGAGACTATCCAAACACAACACTATGTTAGAAACTGCCATAAAAATGCTAGTGAGCTATGGCATAGACAGGTATAAATTGATGAGCAGATTATCAATCTTAATGACTTAAAGCTGGCTGTTACACAAATGGGAGATCAGGTATATAATCTAAATATAAAACAAGGATTGAACTGTGCTTAGAATGAAAGTGCTTTTTGTATCTCTCCTCTCCCATACAATGATTCCCATTATGAATGGGAAAAATTAAAAATCTTTAATAGGTCATCACACAAATTTATCTATGGAAATTACAGATTTGAAAAAATAAATTTTGAGCATGTCTCAGAATCAACTTACTACACTTCAAGGTAGCAAATTTTGGCAATCTGTGACAGATCAATTAAATAAAATAAACCCCTTATATTGGTAGAAATCAACCCCTGTACTTGCTAACTTCGGTGTGTTGATCATTGGTGCTCTGCTACTTGTAACTGTATTAGGAGACATTCACAAAGCCCTGCTGTCCTGCATTAATACTGCTGAAAAGGCCAGCAATGCCAATAAATTGATTCTACTTAAAACCCTTAACTCTGAAAACCCCTGATCCTGGAGCATGGCTGGTGTCAAGTGATTGGTAAGACTTTCAGTGGAGGGCACCCTAAGACAGGCAGAATCACCCTGGACAAAAAAAATAAAAAAGGGGGAATTGTTAGAAAAAAATATTGAGAGCCAGAGCATAAAGGGGTAAGCATTTAAAAAGCATGCTTGCTGGCAGAGGAACATTAGTAAATATCTCCAAGGACACTGCATAACACAGACATCAGTGGGAATTGGCAGAGCAGAATGAACAGACCACCAAGATGTTATTGTCTGAATTCCCAAGTAAGATTGTCTGGGAACACAGAAAGAGGCAGCACTCTCATGGACCAAGCTGAGAAATTAGTGAAAAATGCCCTAGTTTTGTTATCAGCTTTGAAGTATAAAAAGCAGCTTCAGCCTAAATAAACTTGGCTTCATTCTACATGGAGTGAGGTCCCCTGATCCCAAACATTCTTTGGATCATTCCTGGCACCATCAACCTCCACATTAAATTACAACAGCCTGCTTTCTGATTCACTTCAATTTTCCTTAGTATTTTAAATCAGAAATGATCTTTTAATAATTAGATGATATACTTCTAATCTCAAGTATTTTAAGAAGTTAGAAAAGTTATTCATAGTCTTAAGTTGTACTCCAAAAGTTTTCTCATATGTGATAGGGTGTGGGATGGATGAAACTAGAGAATGCATGTATTTACAAACAGAAATGTGTTTGTAACAAAAGGTTTGTGAGTGAAGGTATATAAACTTCCACAACAGTACAGACTTAAGATGAAGTCAGAGAATGTAAGAAGTTGGGAAAATATGTTCTCTGACTGCAAGCATTGTTTCCTCAAAATAAAACTTCTATGAATGTAATTTCACTTTGAAGGAATTTGCATCATGCTTGCCTAAGCATGAGGGAATCATTGTAAGGTAAAATGATGAAGACAAAGTGTTTTGCCAGTTTGACCTACATGGTGGTCCCCCCCTTTAGGTGTAATGAGAGTGAAGTTTTCTTGGGAATTCAACCTCATGAGATACCAAAGAATAAATCCTTCAGAGAAACCATTTGGAATTTCATGAATTTGGGAAATCTAGAGTCACATGAATGAAAAATGCAGGGGTAAAACCCTGTGTATGTAAGGAATATGGAAAATCCTTCACCCAGGTCTTAAATCTCATTGAGTATGAAATATACGTACATTTGTTAGTATTGTAATGAACATCGGAATGTTACCATCTGAAACAAAACCTCATGGAATATGAGAAAATGCAAACTAGAGAGAAACCATGTAAGTGTGCTGAATGTAGTCTGCTCTTTACAATCATTTTTTACTCCTCATTTTAAAAGCCATACAGGGGAACAAGAATAGAAATGTTGTACATGTGGGAAAATTTTCAACCTAACAGAAAACTTCTTTATTCATCAGAAAATTCTTACTGAAAAGAAATGATATATATGTGGGAACACTTTAATTCAAATGTCAAATCTCAGGCACAAGAAACCCTATGCATGTAAGGCATGTGAAAAATCCATTAGGTACAAATTATATCACACAGAACATGAAAAAAAAACTCATAGTGGACAGGAACAAAATGAATGTAAAGAATGCAGAAAAGCCTTTAGCCAAAAACAATAGTTCATTAAACATCAGAGCATTCATTCTGGAGAAAACCCTATATATGCAATGATTGTGGAAAAGCCTTCAAACAGAAGGAAAACCTCATTAACCATCCAAGGATACATACTGGAGAGAATTCCTATGAATGTGATGGACGTGGGAAAGCTTTCATTAATAAATCAAGCCTCATTACACACCAGAGAAGACAAACTGGAGGGAAATCCTGTATATGTAAGGAATGTAGGAAAGCCTTTAGTAGCAAATTAAATCTCACTGACCATGAGAAAATTCATAGTGGTTGGAAACTCTATATATGTAAGGAATATGGAATAGCCTTCATCCAGAGGCCGTATCTCATTAAACATTACAACTTTCATACTGAAGAGAAACCCTGTGAATGTAATGAATGTGAATCTCCAAAGAATCTCCACCTCCAGTCTGTGCAACTTGTCAATCTTTTAAGGAAGCAGCTGTGACTGTGCAATTCAGGATGTCTTTCTCCTCTTGGAAAAGTGCACTTGTAGTTTGTTCTAAGATTTGCTCCTCCCACATCTTCTTCCACACTCTTCTGTGTTCAATTTGTTACCACTAATTTATGCATCAGAACTCGAGATTTCTCTTCATTTATTTAAAGAAGGGCTTTCCACGTATTTCAAATTAACCTGTTTTTTTTTTTTTTTTTTTTTTTTTTTTCACTAGTTCATCAATCTATCACATTCTGGTTAAGCATTTAAAAAATTACCATTTTAAAAACAGTGCTGCCCATTATTGAGGCATTTTCTTATAAGGCAACCCAACCATTTATATTTTTTCCATTTCTTCACCTGAGTCTGATGTGGATTCAACTTCAACAGCCATGATCTACAGGGACCTGCTTTCAACTTAGCTCCAATTTTCCATATTAATTTAAATCAGAAATGATCCATTCATAATTAGATGATATACTTCTAATCTCAATTATTTTAAGAAGTTAGAAAATTCATTTATATTCTTAAGTTGTACTCCAATATCTTTCTCATATCTTACAGGGTGTGGCATGGATGGAACTAGAGAATGCATGTATTTGAAAATAGTACCCAAAAGGGTTTGCAAATGCAGACAATTCTGAGGAAGGTAAAATGGGGGTTGAAGCAAGAGAAGGAATTTGACTGTTTGCCATAACAGACATAAATTATTTTTATACACTTTGCATGGATAGTTTGCTTATAATTTAAAGGAAAATTCGAAAATAGTACACAATGAAATCATACAAAGTGGTTGATTTGAAGATATTGATTTGTATCTGCAACATTACTGGGGGGAACTTCCCCTCACACTTTGCAAATACAGTCACCCATAAAGGAAAAGTGTTCACTCCCCTCAGCCCCCTCCCCAGCGGCCTGGATGGTGGAGGCCTCCTACTGCAAGAGTGAGCACAGAGAATGAGGAGCATGGACGTGACCATGTGAAGGTCACACTGCTCTCTACACGTGACCTGTTAGAGGGTTGTTAGCACCACAGGAGAAGACACTTCCTGCTATTAATCTACAGTGAAGACCCCTTAGAGGGACTCACATCACTAACTGAGGCTGTGTGTGCTGAGCAGGGCTATCTCCATTTCCTCTACTGTGGATCAAGAAAGTATGATGATGGTTTTAATTGGGGCTGTGAGATTTTGGTTCCCAAACAGGACATTCCTTCTCTGGCTTGGTGTAACTGCAGTGAACACATGTTACATTCCAGCTTTTTCAGCTGTTCATCATTTCTTCCCATCCAACCCCTCCATTCTCTTCTGTAATTGAAGAGGTCTGCATCATTTTCAACTCCATTAAAACTGTGTTGGAAATTTAATATTGAATTAGTCTGAGAACTATCTGGCATCTGTACCTTCTGAGGTTTTCTAAAAACATAGCACTACCTCACAACCTCACTTCTGTTCTTGTCAGCTCTAGGTCCCAGGACTTTCTGGGATTCCTGTACAATTTATTAGGGTCACTGGCCTAATGTTTCTCATTCTGGTGATTTTGTTGCTGTAGTCAATGCTGTAATGTGAATTTTGACATTTCCTTCCTGACACCAACTAGGTTCATCTTGGCACTACTCTTTTCTGGCTGCCCCAAGATTGGAGAATATGTATGTAGAACTGGAAAAAGGAGACCTGAGTCTGTGCCTCAGACCCAGAAGTGATACAGTAAGAGCAGCCACCTCAGAGTGTCCATGCTGCAGGCCAAGGGAAGGAGGGAAGGGAAAAAGAAGGAGGAGCAGGAAGGCTCCTCTCTGTGCCCTGACTCCTCTGCTGCACCAGACCACAGATCCCATGCTTTTTACCTGCCCCTGTCCACCTGTCCAAAGCCTGCCTGAGTCAGGTACATTATACTGGGTCATCTGTGACTTTAGACTAGTCCCCAAACCTTGTAACTCCCCCACCTGACACCCTGTCTTGATGCATTGATGGCTAAGAACACTTACACTCCATATTACCAGTACTCATTCCCACCTAGTCTGGAGACACACACGGTTTACAGGTCAATTCACTGGGCAGCAGCATCACTCTGCAATTTGGGAACAGGGCAGATTTCCAAACCTGTGTCCCCAGCTCTTTCAGTTTACCAAGCACTGCCAATGCAAAATTCCAGAAATTGGTTGGCTTTTATTGCAATTTATCAGGGTTAAAGCTTACAGTCCTGAGGCTGTGAAAATATCAAAACCAAGGCATCATCACAAATGCTGTCTTAACAAGGGTTAGCTGCTGCTGGACTCCTGATAAGGCAAGATGTTGGGCCTGCCTGTCTATCTCTGCCTTCTCCTCCAAACTCACTTTCTCCCAGAGCTCAGCAGTGGGCCATAAGACACAATTGCTCACACCTCTCCCTTCTCTGGCCTGGATGTCTTCAGCTTCAAGCTTCTGCATGAGACAAACCTCTCATCTTTCCATCATCACTCAGGGATAATGTGTCTCTCCACAGCTGTAGGAGATCCTGTAGCCCTCTCCCACATGGTAGGGTAAACATAACAGCATTCTTTCTCTGTGTGTTCTATGTATGTATGACTCCAGCACAATCATTGGGGTCCATCCAGGTGCCTGAAATATAATGAGAGACCCTTAACTAAACTAAAGCATTTTATCACAAAGTGACCTAATTGAAAGTTCCCTTATTTGAATCAAAACAAAATGTCCTACATACAAAAGGCTTATGCACACAGTAATGGGTTAGTAAGAACATACATTTCTGGCATCCACACAAGACTCAAATGAGGGCATCAACCAAGGGAACAGGGATCAGGAGGGGTCTCATAGGTCTGAGAGAAATGGGAACTCATGAAGCCATGGCTGTACTTAGGGTGAGGCCATCATTGAGCAAAATGGGGTGCTGACCACCATTGCACTGGTTCCTAGAATGGTCCCAAGAAGATCAATATACTGTGCTTTAGCCACCAAATCTTAGCTCAAAATTCGGGTGTGTAACTCAGAGAGATGTGCCATTATCCGCATTTCCAGAGCCAGAGCAGACAGATTTTGCCTGGGGGGTGGGTGCGCAAGAAGCAGGCTATAAAGCTGAACCCTCTAATTTCTTCTCCAAAGAACTGATGGCATTTACAGTGGAATGGAGAAATTCAATGCTAAGGGTGCTCTCAGAAATAGTGGAGATCATGGAGGGCCTGATATTTAATTCATTTCATTCCTTCAGGAAGAAGTGAAATAAATATTTTACAGATGAGTAAAAACTAATATGGTTTGCTATCAGCAACTCATGATAAAAGAAATATAAAAGAATATTCTTCAGGCAGAAAGAAAATAATCTCAGATGGTTCAAGATTCAGCATGGATTGAAGAATAATTAATTAAATTCATATATCTAAATGACTATTGAATGGATAAAGTAATAATGATATCCATGGTCTAATACATCAATAAAGTGCTAAAATACACCATAAAATAATATATACCATTAGATAGATAAATGGATATGTAGCAGTTTGATATCATTATGAATTCCAAATGGAGATTTGGGATTATGCTTGTAAACTTGTTTTTTAATAAGAGCATGATTAAGTTATGAGAAGGGTGTTGACTGGGCTATAGTCGGTGGGTGTTGAGCCCCGTCCCTTTGTGTGTGGGGTCTTAATTATAAAAAGTCATGGGAAATGACAGCATTGGAGTAGTTTTTGATGTTGGATCTCTGCTGAGCAAGGACAGAAGGTTCCGGGGAAAAGAGACAAGCCATTCACTTGACAGTTCACAGATGCCCTTGTGGAGAAAAGCAAAGCTTAGAGAGCCTCAGAGTCCACAACTGACCTTCTGGAGGAAACAGAAGAGCAGAGCCAAGAGAGAAATACAGCCCTGGGAATATAGGAACTCAAGAAGCCTGAACCCTGGCAAATGTCGGCAGCAGTCTTGCCCCAGACAATGTAAAAGACTTTGGTGAAGGAAGAAACATGCTTTATGGCCTGTTAACTGAAAGCTTCTACCCCAAATAAATATCCTTTATAAAGACCAAGAAATTACTGGTATTTTGCATCAGCACCCCTTTGGCTGATGAATACAGGATATAAAATGTTTTAAAAGACATTATATAGCAGGTCAATAACAAATAATAAATGCAGATTTGGAAAAGGAAGGAAAGTGTTACAATTTCCCCAGTAAACTTTAAAGAATATTAAATAGTGCATCTCATCCAAATAAATAGAAGAGAAAAAAAAATTGAACAAAAATAAGCAGTCCAAAACAAAGTATTTAGGATTTCCTGGGTTGACATTTTTTCTGGGGCCACCTTACTCGTGCATCTTTGGAAGCTGCAACTTTCTTTTCCCTCAGAAGACTGAAGGTTCCAGGATTGATTTATGGGGTGTTGTTTTGTCCCCACCATAAATCAAGGGCTGTATCACTTCCCCATATCCTACTTATGAAGTCATCAATCTGGATGTGATGCTCATTTGAAGCAAGAAGAGCCATGAATGATAGAACAATTAAAAAGGAGGTATTGTTGCGCTTCTGAAATTGGATGCTTAGATGATTGATATTGGATCTTTCCTCTTTTCTGATGAATGCATTCAATGCTATAAATTTCCCTCTAGGCACTGCTTTTACTGCACACCACTAACAATGAAGAAGCATAGGACATTAAGAATTAGAAATAACCGCATAACAAAAGGCTTGTGGGTGAAGCTATATCAACTTCCAGAACATTACAGACTTAAAAGGGAGGCAGAGAATGTAAGAAAGTTGGGAAAATAATTTCTCTGGCCGAAGCACTTTTTCCTCAATATAACACTTCTATGAATGTGACTTCACTTTGAAGGAATTTGCATAATGCTTACCTAAGCATGAGGGAATCTATGTAAGGAAAAAAGAATGAAGACAATGAGTTTTGCCTTTAGGTACAAATCATATCTCACAGAACATGAAAAAATGCAGAGTGGACAGAAACAGAATGAATGTAAAGAATGCAGAAAAGCCTTCAGGCAAAAGCAGCAGTTCAGTAAACATCAGAGCATTCATTCTTGGGAAAAACCCTCTATATGCAATGAATGTGGAAAAGCCTTCAATCAGAAGTAAAACCTCATTAACCATCTGAGAATACATACTGGATAGAAAGCCTATGAATGTTATGGACGTGGGAAAGCTTTCATTCAGAAATCAAGCCTCATTACACACCAGAGAAGACAAACTGTAGAGAAACCCTATATCTGTAAGGAATATAGGAATGCCTTCAGTAGCAAATCAAATCTCGCTGACCATGAGAAAATTCATAGTGGAGGGAAACCCTATGCATGTAAGGAATTTCAAATAGCCTTCAGCCTTAGGCAGTTTCTCATTAAATATTACAACATTGATACTGGAGAGAAACCCTTTGAATATATTGAATGTGAATCTCCAAAGAATCTCCACCTCCAGCCTGTGCAACTTTTTGCCAATCTTTTAAGGAAGCAGCTGTGCCTGTGCAATTCAGGATATCTCTCTCTTCTTGGAAAAGTTCACTTGCATTTTTTTTTCTGAGAGCTGCTCCTCCCACATCTTCTTCCACACTCATCTGTTGTTGGAAAAGATGCTGAGAGCCAGAGCATAAATGGTTAAGCATTTAAAAACATGCTTGCTGACAGAGAAACATTAGTAAATGTCTTCAAGGACACTGCATACTGCAAACATCAGTAGGAGGAGGCAGAGCAGAATGAACACACCACTAAGATGTTATTAGCTGAATACCCAAGAAAGATTGACTGCAAACACAGAAACAGTCAGCCCTCTCATGCACCAAGCTGAGGAACTAGTATAGGATGCAGTAATTTGTTCTCTGCTTTGTAGTATAAAAAGAAACTTCAGCCTAAATAAACTTGCCTGCATTCCACATTGAGTGAGGTCCCCTGATCCCACATTTTCATTGGATCATTCCCAGCACCGTTTACCTCCACATTGAATTACAACTGATGGCTCCCACGTGGGGCATGACTAGTCTTTTTTCTGTATTAGTGCCATGGAAAGAAGGACTGCTGGGTCGGACGGTCCTTGCATTCTGTTGGTGAGTCGAATAATCTTGATCATCAGGGAAATGGGTAATCAGTCAACTCCGTTAGAGGAATATTCCCAAGTTTTGAAAACCCTCTTAAAGAATACAGTGGGATGTGTGATGACCCTAGAGTTACTAAAACTCTTTTCTCTTGTACAGAAACATTGTTATGCATGGTCTTTGTATGGTCTTATTTCTATTGCTCTTGAACCATTACAGTCAGATGGAAATGAAGATATTATAATGGATACTGCTATTGCCAAAACTATAGCAGAACAAGCTAATGATGATTTTAATGAAAATATAGGTGAAAAAATTAATGAAAAAGCAAAAACAAATAAACTCATGTCTAATAGAAAGAAAAAAAGAAAAAAGGAGTTTATGGAACTTATCCAGTGGTCGTTAAGCCATCCGCTCCAAAAGATAATTTATTGTCTTTTGAAGCAGCATCTGTGCCTCCTAAGGTATCTTTTGATCCATTTTTTACAACATTTGATAACCTTCTAAAAGTTTTGTTTTTGTGCCTTCACGATACGCTTCAATAATGAAAAGTATAGCACAGGGAAGAGAATTCAGAGGGTATGCAATTTTTGTTTTTACTTTCCAGTAACAGTAACTCAAATTCCAGTAGATGCTAACAATCCCAAAGGGGGTGTACAATATGAGGATGTGCCTACTCCTTTTAAAACTATCAAAAAATTTAAAAAAGCATGCACTCAATATGGTGTAAATTCTCCTTATACTCAAGAATTGGTGCATGAAATGGAACAAGCAAACAGATTAATACTCTGTGATTTGGATATGTTAGCTCAAGCTGTTCTTTATTCAGCAGAATTTTTTCAATTTAAAACTTGGTGGGCTGATGAAGCTAATATTCTAGTGATGAAATCAACAGCAAAATCCACCAGTGCCTATTACTGCTGAAAAAATATTAAGAGCAGTTCAATGGGCTGGGATACCTCCCTAAGCTCAATATGATGATATTGCCATTGTACAAGTGCAGTTGTGCTACCTAGCTGCTTGGCAATGAATATCCAACCCTGTAAAGGCTGTACAATCATTTTCAAAAATGATTCAAGGAAATACTGAACCCTATGCTGAAATTGTAGCAAGACTCGCAGATGTAGTCAACAAGACAGTAACTCAATCTGATCTTAAAGAAACACTTATTCTAATGTTGGTTTTGATAATACTAACAGTGAGTGTAAAAAGGCTTTATATCTGATAAAGGAAAATGGAAGGACTTTAGAGGATGAAATAAAAATATGCCAAAACATTGGGCCTAATACTTATAACATGAACTTTATTTGCAGCTGCTCTAAAAGGACATAGTCCTATGATTACTAATTTAAATTGCTTTAAGTGTGGGAAACCAGGTGATATCAAAAAAGATTGCCAAGCCAAAACTAGTGTGAGAGCTCCATTTAGGGGCAATAATAAATCAATACCAACTCGTGTGTGTCCAAAATGCCAAAAAGTGTTACACTGGGCCAAGGAATGCCATTCTAAACATCATAAAAATGGTCGTCTCATTAATATGTTGAGATACTTTGAGCACAACTTGCTCAAGGCCCTCAGACAAACAATATGAGCACATTGCCCAGCCTTGCTCAAATCAACCCAGTCAGCAACAGAGCAGTTCACTCCAGCCTGTAACAGAACTTAAGGCAGTTACCAAAAGCAGTACAGCTCTTGATCCTTCCTCAGCTGAAGCTAAGTTTATTACTCCTTTCCTGGGTATACCCAAAATTAAGAACAGGAATTAAAGTGCCTATCCCAGAAATCTGAACTTTGAGCCTAAGTGTACTCCTAAAGAGTAGTAATCCAAAATATACATGTTAAATATGTATAAACTTCTAAATTAGAGCTTAACTGTATTTATTCTGTTTAAGTTGTCCTGGCTGCTTGCTGATTATGAACAAAAGTGTTTCAAAGAACAAGCTTATATATTAGAGGTAACACAGATTCCAGAAAAGATCTTGAAAACAGTAAAACCAAAGATGTGATATGATGGAGGGCTTGGAGAGAGCCATACCAAAGGAGTGAAAATTATGGATCAAATTAGTAAGCATTATATTTGTTAGTGTGTCATAATTTTTTTTGTATTTGTCTGGTTGTTCAGTGTCAGTGTATATTTTGATACCTCTGGATGGTAATATTAAATTGATAAATGAAAATTATTATAAGAGCTCTATTCAAATGGCAAAAAATTGTATAAGTGCTTATATTAGTAAATAAATATGGATATTAGTTTAAAATAATAAAAATTGTTGTACTCAAATTAAAGCATTATTCTAACAAGTTTGTTTAATGTTGGTGGTAGTTATGTGTTGTCAGAAGTTTGCTTGGAAGTACTTTCCAAAATCATTGTGGTAACTTAAGCATGGAAGGTATATAGAATGTGCTATTATTATTAAATAAAAGAAAGTAATTTTCTCCTAAGATAAAATGACTAGTTATTAAATCAAAGTAAAATGTGGGAAAATACCTGAATAAATACAAAAAGTGCAAAAGGCTTGTGGAAAAAGAATGTTTGTGGTCAAAGCTGAGTAAGATTTTAGCAGTCTATAAAAATTTAAAAGTTTTAATGTCAAACCTTGTAATAATATAAGTCAAAGTTTTATTCTTTCTCAAAGTTCCTGAAGTCAGTAGTCTGTTCTGGTAAAAGTTTACAAAGTTTTTCTCTGAAATAATCAGTATGCAATAAAGAAAGTCTGTTTTATCAAAATAGCTTCTTGTACTTTAACCTTATCATTTCCATGGAGAAACAGGTCTTATCACTTTTAAAAAGAACACCATGTTCGAACCTGCTTTCTCAAAGTCAAATGCTGAAACATAGATTTTATTTCAAATTGTCACATATAAGTTGGTCTTTAACCTAAAAAAAAATGTAAAATACTGAAAATAGTTAAGCTCATGTGATATAAGTTGAATGATGTATATAAAACTGTTGTATAATTAAAAGAAATTTTCTAATTTTATATCAATTAAAGTTATATGAATAAAAAGTTCATATGAATACTTTAAAAGTGTATAAAATTCCTGAAAATATAATAATGTTTCTATAGAATAGTAAATAAAATATGATGTTATTAATTATAATTTTTAGTTATAACTACAAGAAAACAGTCATTAAAGGTTGCCAGGGTAGTGCGTAACAGTAAAATATAGTAAAATAAAATAACATCACTGCAGCATATAGTGGTCCAAAATATTGTTATTTGTTGCAAAAAATTAATATCTAGTTATGTCACTCTCTCTTTGCTTTAAAAGTTGCTTAAGCTTTCTTTAATATTTTCTTAAACAAGTCAAGCCAGCCCACATACCCATTCCTGTAAAGGAGTGAACATTAAATCAAGTTTAATGTAAGGAAAAGCCCCAATTCTAATTATCATGTTAACAACAAAGCCAATGCAAGTATTAAATTACAAGTTAATGTATTACCCCACAGCCCAAACAGGAAATATTAATTTGTTTTTACCTATGCCTCAAATAATACAAAATAAAGAAATTGAGGTCATTCTATTCATGCTACTAAGAGCCTTAAATGCTTAAGAAATAAAAGTTTATTCATTGGATGTCTGTTGTTGTATAATCTACTACAGTTATGAATTCTGTATAATATACTTAAATACTAATCAAAACTTTAATACAATACATTGCATATTTAAGTAATTTAATAACTTTTATATTACATATAAATGTGTTTTATTAAATGTATATGTAAATCACTTGTTTTGAGTTTTGACAGTCCTGAAACTAAATGTATTAAAAAACAAGTCTGGCCAGTATTGTTCAGGACTAAAAGTAAAGCATCATACCAATAACTTTGTTAATCAACAAACCAATTCCTTGCTAGTTAACACTTTTCACATTTCAGGAAAATATTGGAAATTAAAATAGTAAGCACATGTAGGAAGTTTTGTAACAAATTAAAAAAGATAAAGTGCATTTCAACGGGTGTTGTATTACTCCCTGGGGGAACTGGCCACTCTCACAGGGATTGATGCATAAACCATAAATGTACTGTCCAGAGAGTGCTGTGTTCCTTCATGAGCAGGCTGGCCTCTTCCTCAGGAATTACCAAAATACTCACAAGTTGGCATCTATAGTATCAAATTCAATAATCCTAAACACAGTCAACCAAAACTCTAGTATGAGTTGCTACTTCAACACTTCCCAGATAAAAGCTAAATATTGGTAAGTATATATATATATATATATGACTGCTCTATTTATCTGTCATTCTGTAACTTTGTTCAATATTGACTTAATCTTTTAATTAGTTATGTTATTTGTTTCTCACTCTAATTGTCAATATAAGCTTATTAAACAAAATATATATTAATGTTTATCTTATATCTATCCATGATTCTAGTCAAAAGTAAGCAAAGTATATCAGTGTATCCCCTGATTTAGGAAGCCGGTGAATGTATGTATACTTATTATAAAAAATTAACAGTTGAACTGATATTTATAAATGTTACAAAAACAAAAAAGGGGGAAATGGTGAGGTGTGAAAACAATTATATCAAGCATTATTTACAATAACTTTTTAAGCCAAAGGTCAGAATTGTATACATCAGCAGCAGAGCATTTCTGGCAAAAATACAGAAACAAATATTGGGCAAGTAGTTTATTGAAAGCATAAAGATAATAACCAATGGGAAAAGGTAGAAATTAAGTTAGGATATAGGGTCAAGGTTTTGTTCTTATCATTACAGATAAAGGAGATCAGCTTTGGGTCCTCTCTAGACTTCTTAAACCTAGATATAAACAAGCTGAAGAAGCTTACACAAGAAGCAGAAAAGATGATAACTTCTAAAAGTCAGAATGTCACTCTAACAAAGTTATTCTTTGCTATGATTACATTGACAACCTCAGCAGTTAATAGTGCACCTTGACATAATTATAAATATTTGGCTTATATTACTAATTCACCTCTTTTAGAATTGTTGACTTGGGGGGACAAATCCTACCCTATTTATATTAATTAGACTTTTCATTTTCCTGGGACTGTTGATTCTTGCCTTCCTCTAAAACCTGAGGAGGAAGGGAAATTTATTGAAAATTTAGCCTTGCCTTTTCTTGAATTACCTATCTGCATAGGATCCATCAATCCATGTATACAGCTCCAAAATCATAGTACAAAATGATAAATGGCATACAGGCCATATTTCATCTGAGGTTGTGCTCTTTAATAATTCCTATAGAATTTTAAAGTATCAGGCCCTTATAGGGATACTGAAACCTAATGTAAACACCCATAATTTGAAAAATTAATAATTCAACAAAAACAGCTAATGAAAGCTATCATTATTTTTGGAATTTTGGGGATGTCATAAGTATAAATATGTCACTAAATTGACCTCATCAGGGAAGATTTATCACACAACTATGGGACACTAAGCTCAACAAATCTAAAAAGTATTTGTGGAAATTATTTTTTGGGAACTAGCTCAATTTTTGAATGGCAAGGCAGTAAAACTAATATTACCAGTTTAAAAAGAAAATCCCCTTGATTTCTTACAGTATGTGTACAGGATCCCATTGTTTTTATACTTGGAAGAGTAAGCATTAATCAAACATGGTTTTCTGCAGCAATTGCTCCCTTTACACTTGTGTATCAAAGTCTGTTTTACAGGAAAGTTCTACTGCAGTTTTAATAGGATAACGGTATCATGGAATATTGCCTCGGTTCACATAAATCGCTGCTGGCAGTCTCCCCTGAGAACCAAATCCTTTGGCACTTTCTAAATCATCATTTGAAAAGAATGAGATGTTTCATTGGATTAATTATAACTGCTATACTTAGGGTTTATAGGTATTATTACAGCTACTGCTGTGGTAGAAACTGCCCTACATCAGACTATCCAAACACAGCAATATGTTAGAAATTCGCATAAAAATGCTAGTGAGCTATGGCATATTCAAGCATATATTGATGGGAAAATTAATAGACTTAATGACTTAGAGATGGCTGTTACACAAATGGGGGATCAGGTATATAATCTAAATTTAAAATGAGGGTTGAAGTGTGATTGGAATGAAAGTGCTTTTTGTATCACTCTTCTCCCATACAAAGATTCCCATTATGAATGGGAAAAAATTAAAAATGATTTAATAGGTCATCAAACAAATTTATCTCTAGAAATTACAGATTTGCAAAAAAGGATTTTGATCATGTCTCAAAATCAACTAACTACGCTTCCAGGTAGCAAATTTTTCAATGAATGACAGATCAATTAAACAAAGCCCTGCTGTCCCATATTGATAGGGCTGAAAAGGTCAGCCATGCTAATAACTTGATTCTGCTTTAAACCCTTTAATCTCAAAGCCATGTCCATGGAGCTTGGTTGGTGGCCAGGGATGGGTAAGTCCTTCAGAGGAGGGCAGCCTAAGACTGGCACAGTCACCCTGGACAAAAAACAAAAAGGGGGAATTGTTGGAAAAGATGCAGAGAGCCAGAGCATAAAGGGTTAAGCATTGAAAAACCTTGTTTGCTGGCAGAGAAACATTAGTAAACGTCTCCAAGGACACTGCAAACTGCAAACATCAGTAGGAGAAGGCAGAGCAGAATGAACACACCACTAAGATATTATTGTCTGAATTCCCAAGAAACATTGCCTGCAAACACCGAAACAGTCAGCCCTCTCACGTACCAAGCTGAGGAACTAGTGAAGGATGCCTTACTTTTGTTCTTGCTTTTGTAGTATAAAAATCAGCTTCAGCCTAAATAAACTTGCCTGCATTTCACATGGAGTGAGGTCCCCTGATCCCAAACTTTCTTTGGATCATTCCTGGCACTGTCTACCTCCATGGTGAATTACAACAATCTGTGTTCAATTTGTTACCACTAATTTATGCATCAGAATTCGAGATTTTTCTTAGTTTATGTAAAGATGGGTTTTCCACTTATTTAAAATTATCCTGGTTGTTTTCACTGGTTCTTCAATCCATTGTAATCTGGGTAAGCATTTAAAAAATTACCATTTTAAAAATAATGCTGCCCATTATTGTAGTATATTCTTCTAAGGAACCCCAACCATTTATATTTTTTCAGTTTCCTCACGTGATTCTGATGTGGATTCAAGTTTAAGAGTCACTGAACTACAGTGGCCTGCTTTCTAACATCGCACTATCACACATCCTCTGTGTGCCCTGATCCTCTGCTGCACCAGATCCTAGGACCCATGCTTTTATCTGACCCTGCCCACCTGGCCAACCACTGTCTGAGGCTGGTACATCATACTGGAGTATCGGTGACTTTAGACTACTCCCCAAATCACATGACTCACCTGCCTGACTCCCTGCCTTTCACTCCTTGCTGGCCAAGAGCACTTCCGCCTCCATCCAACCAGTACTCATTCTTGCCTAGTCTGGAGACACCCACAGTTTACAGGTGAATTCACTGGGCAGCAGTTTCACTCTGACATTTGGGAACAGGTCAGAGAAGGGAGAGGTGTGAGCAATTGTGTCTTATGGCCCACTGCTGAGCTCTGGGAGAAAGTGAGTTTGGAGGAGAAGGCAGAGAGAGACAGGCAGGGCCAACATCTTGCCTTGTCAGGAGTCCAGCAGCAGCTAACCCTTGTTAAGACAGCATTTGTGATGATGCCTTGATTTTGATATTTTCACAGCCTCAGAACTGTAAGCTTTAACCCTAATAAATTGCAATAAAAGCCAACCAATTTCTGGAATTTTGCATTGGCAGTGCTTGGTAAACTGAAAGAGCTGGGGACACAGGTTTGGAAATCTGCCCTGTTCCCAAATTGCAGAGTGATGCTGCTGCCCAGTGAATTCACCTGTAAACTGTGTGTGTTTCCAGACTAGGTGGGAATGAGTACTGGTAATATGGAGTGTAAGTGTTCTTAGCCATCAATGTATCAAGACAGGGTGTCAGGCAGGGGAGTCACATGGTTTGGGGACTAGTCTAAAGTCACAGATGACCCAGTAAAATGTACCTGACTCAGGCAGACTTTGGCCAGGTGGACAGGGCAGATAAAAGCATGGAACCTGCGGCCTGGTGAACAGAGGAGTCAGGGCACAGAGAGGAGACTTCCTGCTCCTCCTCCTTTTACCCTTCCAGCCTTCCCTTGGCGTCCAGCATGGACACTCTGAGGTGGCTGTTCTTACTGTACCCCTTCTGGGTCTCAGGCACAGACTCTAGTCTCCTGTTTCCAGTTCTACATTCATCTTCTCCAATCTTGGGGCAGCTAAAGAAAGAGTAGTGCCAAGATGAAACTGGTTGGTGTCGGGAAGGAAATGTCAAAATTCACATTACAGCATTGACTACAGCAATAATATCACCAGAATGAGAAACATTAGGCCAGTGACTCTAATAAATAGTACGGCAATCCCAGAAAGTCCTGGGACCTAGGCCTGACAAGAATAGAAGTGAGGTTGTGAGGTTGTAAGGTAGTGATGTGTTTACATAACACTACTCAGAAATTGGTGGAAATCTCATTGGTTGATTTCCACCAATGTAAGGGGGTTATTTTATTTAATTGATCTCTCACTGATTGCCAAAATTTGCTACCTGAAAGCATAGTATGTTCATTCTGAGACATTCTCAAAATCCTTTTGTGCAAATCTGTAATTTCTATAGAAAAATTTGTTTGATGACCTATTAAATAATTTTAATTTTTTCCCATTCATAATTGGAATCATTTTATGGGAGAGGAGTGATACAAAAAGCACTTTCATTCCAATCACACTTCAAAACCTCATTTTAAATTTAGATTATATACCTGAACTCCCATGTGTGTAACAGCCATTTCTATGTCTTTAAGGCTATAATTAATTTGCCCATCAATATATGCTTGAATATGCTATAGCTCACTAGCATTTTTCTGCCAATTTCTAAAATATTGTCGTGTTTGGATAGTATCATTTAGGGCAGTTTCTGCCACAGCAGCAGCTGTAATACCTATAAGCCCTAATACAGCAGCTATAATTAATGCAATTAAACATTTGGTTCTTTTCAAATAATGATTTAGAAAGTGCCAAAGGATTTGGTTCTCAGGGGAAGACTGCCAGCAATGATTCATGTGAACCTGAAGCCATATTCCACGATGTCATTGTCCTATTAGAACCACATTAGAAATTTCCTGTAAAACAGACTTTGATACACAAGTGTAAAGGGAGAAATTGCTGCAGAAAAACCATGTTGGCTTAATGCTCACTCTTTCAACTCTAAAAACAATGAGATACCATACACATACTGTAAGAAATTAAATATATTTTCTTTTTAAACTGGTAATATTAGTTTTATTGCCTTGCCATTCAAAAATTGGGCTAGTTCCCAAAGATAATTTACACAAATACTTTTTATTTTTGTTAAGTTTAGTGTCCCATATTTGTGGGATAAATCTTCCCAGATGAGTCCAATTTTGTGATGTATTTATACTAATGACATCCCCAAAATTCCAAAAATAATGGTAGCTTTCATTAGTTTTTTTGTTGAATTATTAATTTTTCAACTATTATTGCCTTTACATTAGTTTTTTTTTTTTTATTATGGGTAAAAATAAAAATTCTCACAATACATACAAACATTTGCAAAATGATATATAAATATATATGCATATATGTGTATTTGCTTACAAAAATGTTGTTTATATATATATACATATATTTTAAGAGGTGCTTAGATTACCCAAAATATTACACGGAACCCACTGGGATTCCCATGTTGCCCACCTCCCACACCTCCAATCACATCACACACAAACATCTCCCACAGTGTGGCCCACCACCCTCAATGAACTTACACATCCTGGAGACTTGCCACCAACCATAGACCACAGTTCACACTGTAGACCACACTCTCTCCCACTCAGTTCTGAGTGGTGTGTGCTGATTTAAATGGCCTACATCTGTTGCCACAAAAGTACTCAGGACAACCTCCAACTCCCAAAGAAGCCACTGTATTTCAACTGCTCGTCCCCTCCCTACCCCAAAAGTGTCAAGTGGCCACTGGATCCACCTCATTGTTATAATTTCTTGAATTGCTAGAATCACCATATGTGAACAAGAGAATACCATCAAGTCCACTCTAGTCCATATTTCTTCCCTGAATCCTGAGGGGACTGGGATGGTGATGACCACTCCAACTCCAAGTGAGAGAGGGCTTATATCCCATGGATATGGTGGGTGGGATGATCCTGCCTGCAGATGCAGGCCCTCTCCAATCCCAGGGATGGCCATTGCCCATCGTTGTCTCCTCACCAGGTGACTTGGATGAGTCCATTGAGCTGTAGGGTAGGAGTTGCAGCTCCACATAGATTTCATGAACACCTAGCACATAGGTAGGCGGGAGGCTCCAGTCTCTGGAAGTATACCTAAAAACTCCAGCATCACATATAGGTTTGAATAGAAGGGACTGGTGAACCATGTGCAGGGAGGACTTATTTGAGTCTAATTCTGTCACTCTCAGGAGCACAGATTCCAAAATAGAACCCACTGATAAGGCATCAGTCTCTGGGGCTATCCCCCCTTTTATAGGACCAGGGTGTCTTCGGAGCTCTCAGGAACCCCACTGAGTGGGGTGATAGGCTCTTAGATGTTCTATGAGCTCCTACTGAGTTGTGCATAAAAGTTATCTCTGGGATGACCTCTCGACTCTCTTTGAAGTCTCTTAGCCACTTGAACTCATTTGTCTTTACCATTCCCCCCTTTTATTCAAGGTCTTTTTCCAGTTGTGTTGCCAGTTGGCACTTGGGAAAAGTTTTCAATTAGCAATAATTGTGCCTCGGATAAACCTCATTAGCTACGATACTGCCACTGTGCAAAGCTGCCAGTTGGCACTTGGTATTAATCCCTCATTGCCAGGGAGGCTCATCCCCGGGAGTCATGTCCCACGTTGGGGGGAAGGTAATGCAATCATATGCTGAGTTTGGCTTAGAGAGAGGCCACATTTGAGCAACAAGGAGGCTCTTAGATGGCAACCCTTAGGCACCCCACAATTGCAGGCTAAGTCTCATTTACAAGAGCAAAGACTCACAAGGGTAGTCATCAATAAAAAATAAATAAAAAAACATCAGTGGGTCATCCTATTTTGACAGGCACTGTCCCTACACTCAGAGGACTATTGTTGCTACCTTGGAGACTGTGACAGAGCTCTCCAGGGTAGGAATTCAGGTTCCCTCATTTATTGTGTGATTATTCACCCAAAGTGACCATGCCCAATCCCCCGATCCTTTGAATGATTTTGTATATCTTTCATGTATATTCGGATGAACCAATCCCCACGAAACCCCCCCAATAATCTCCCGCAGTACCCATTGTAACCCGTCTGTGATCCAAATCCTCCATGAACATTTAGTCCATAAAATAATCAAATACACTTACTAGGAAAAAGAAACAAGTGTGATAAGCGTACATGCAAGAGACAAACATAAGGAAACTCAGGGGGAAAAAAAAGGAGAGAAGGAAAAAAAACAAATAATCAAACAAAGAACAAAACAAAATAAAATATAATTAGTGGATTGGGACATTCAAAAAATGCGCAAAAAAGCAAAGGAAATGCCTTTAAAATATATATATATATATTCATTTTTTTTCCTTTCTCTTTTCTTTTTTCCCTTTTTTCCTTCCCTTTATCACTGTGTTATCGGATGTCTGGTGTGCCATGACACCTTCCTCCTCTCAATCCCCATTGTCTCCCAATTTTTCATTTAATTTTCAAAGAAGTTTAGGTCACAGCAAAGTCACACAAGGAGTGCCTGAGACTCCCAGATACCAAACCACACGCCTTTCCCCACCCCATATTAACTCCACCCCCCCCTTTTTTTTTTGGTTGTTAGCATTGTTATAACTGTTATGCAGATAGCAAAATATAGCAACTAAACATTATCAGTGATTTACAGTATAGTTTACAATTTAGATGATACAGTTTAATAATTTTGATATTTACCATGTCCTGTGTCCATTACTGTAAGGTAATGGAAAAACTTCCCCATGACCACCAAACAACCCATTAGATCTTGACTATTCCCTTCTCCCCAGCCCCCCAGGGCCTGTGATAACCCCCTCTCCCAACCCATGGAATGTCAAGATTCACAGTTACATGCCCTGGGGATTTGAACCAGCCCTTCCTAATCCACCCACCCCCCATTGCTACACCACAAAACCCAGGAACACCACCACTCATCTGCCCCATCCCCCAACATGCAACCACACTCTATCCCTTTACCATAGATTATGTCCATATGGGTGATGGCTCAAAGCCTGCTCTTCTCTTACTCTCCTTTGTTAACCTAGCTTTCAGACAATGGTTCTCACAGACTGCTCACTTTCCTCAGTTCAGATCAGTGAGGTCATATACTGTTCATCCTTCAGTGCCTGGCTTGCTTCACTCAACATAAGGTCTTCAAGATTCATCCACGTTATTCCATGTGTTAACACTTTGTTCCTTCTTACAGCTGAGTAATATTCCATTGTATGTATGTACCACATTTTTCTTATCCATTCGTCTGTTGATGGGCACCGGGGCTGATTCCAACTTTTGGCAATGGTGAACAATGCCGCTATGAACATTGGTGTGCATATATCTGTTTGTATTTTTGTTTTCAGTTCTTCTGGGTATATACCCAGCAGTGGAATTGCTGGATCATACAGAAGATCTATTGCTAGTTTTCTGAGGAACCGCCAAACTGTCCTCCACAGTGGCTGGAACATACCGCAGTCCCACCAGCAGTGGATGAGGGTTCCTATTCCTCCACATCCCCTCCAACATTTAGTGTCTCCTGTTTTTTTAATAGCTGCCATTCTCATGGGTGTAAGATGGTATCTCATTGTAGTTTTGATTTGCATTTCCCTGATAGCAAGTGATGTTGAGCATTTTTTCATGTGCTTTTTAGCCATTTGTATTTCTTCCTTGGAGAAGTGTCTTTTCAGGTCACTTGCCAATTTTTTATATGGGTTGTTTGTCCTTCTATTTTCGAGGTGAAGGATTTCTTTATATACACACTGCAAGCTCCCAGAGCAAGGCAGGTTGAGGACGTGGTCCTTCCTGGGGGAGTGTGTTGTGCATGCATGGTGTGAGAAGGTTGGGACATCTATCTACGCTGATCAAATCTGTGGAAGTAATGGTAGAGATTCGTGAGTTTTAAGGCTGCCAGTGGTGGTTGGCACAGACAGCTGAGCCCGGCGGTTAGAGAGAAAAAAATAAATAAAATAAAATGGCCACTTGGAGCCATGAGCAGAGTGAGATAGTTTTATTTTCTGGGGATCTGACTGCCTGTTGCCCCTTGGATCTTGTGTGAACAGAACAACTTAGCTAATCGGCACCCAATAAACTGAAGGGGTATTCTGGCTGGGGGTCGGAGCTGATTTCCCTAGCGACTGAGGGATAAGACCAAGGCTGCTGCGGAGCCAGGAAGGAGAGACACTTCCCAAAAGAGGGAGGGTTCTATTGGAGGACAGGGAAGGGTATTTTTTATTTTTAGACATCGATCTGGCTGCCTGCACCATCCCATAGCTTTGGGGAGCAGATAAGCCAACATGAAGCAGCATCAGGCTGAGAACAGATGCGAATCTGCACTGAAACTGATTTACTTAGCAACCTGGTGACGCTCGTGCTTGGTTCCAGAATGGGCAGAATCGGCCGTCTTTACCACTCTGCACTGACTAACATCAGAGCTACAGCTACCCTGGGGAGTCCAGAGAGAGGGACGGGCTTGATTAATTTCCACAGGCGCAGCTAGGGTCCTTCCATAAGGGGGTTGGTCTAGAGGAGGAATTATTTTGGGTCCTGCATTTCGCTAAAAAAATAAAAATTAAAAAAAAAAGTGAGAAGGTCACTTCAATAAATGAAAGATCAATTTTTTAAAATTTAGTTTAATAGCTAAAAGCTGCATCAGGACCTGCAT
>JAKSZT010053759.1:71098-95652 GCA_026826555.1 Tolypeutes matacus | reverse complement strand
CAGAACTCTCAATTCGATTCCATTGGTCAGTAGGTCTATCCTTGTGAAAATACCACGCAGTTTTGATCACTGTAGCTTTGTAGTATGTTTTAAAGTCAGGTAGTGTGATACCTCCAATTCATTTTTCTTTTTCAATATGTCTTTGGCAATTCGGGGCCTCTTGCCTCTCCAAATATATTTTGTGGTTAGTTTTTCCTGTTCCTTATAAAATAGTGTTGACTTTTATTGGGATTGCATTAAATCTGCAGATTAGTTTGGGTAGGATAGATATCTTGATGATGTTTAGCCTTCCTATCCATGAGCAGGGAATATTTTTCCATTTACTTAAGTCTTCTTTGATTTCCTTTAACAGTGTTGTGTAGTTTTCTGTATATAAGTCCTTTATATCTTTAGTTAAATTTATTCCTAGGTATTTGATTCTTTTATTTACTATTGTAAATGGTATTTTTTTCCTGATTTCCTCCTCAGTTTACTCATTATTGGTGTACAGAAATGCTACTGATTTTTGAGCATTGATCATATAGCCTGCAACATTACTGAACTCCTTTATAAGTTCTAGAAGCCTTGTTGTAGATTTCTCAGGGCTTTCTATGTATAGGATCATGTCATCTGCAAAAAATGAAATTTCTACTTCTTCTTTTCCAATCTGGATGCCTTTTATGTCCTTTTCTTGTCTCAGAGCTCATGCAAGTACTTCTAAGACAATGTTAAGTAAGAGTGGTGATAGTGGGCATCCTTGTCTTGTTCCTGATCTCAGAGGGAAGGCTTTTAGGATTTCATCATTGAAAATGATGTTAGTTTTGGGTTTTTCATATATACCCTTTATCATTTTCAGAAAGTTTCCATCTATTCCTATCTTTTGTAGTGTTTTTATGAGGAAAGAGTGCTGTATTTTTTCAAATGCTTTTTCTGCATCTATAGAGATGATCATGTAATTTTTTTCTTTCAATCTGTTTATGTGGTGTATTACATTTTTGATTTTCTTATATTGAACCATCCTTGCATACCCGGGATGAAACCCACTTGGTAATGGTGTATAATCATTTTGATATCTTGTTGAATGCGATTAGCACGGGTCTCAGCTGTCTGTGCCAACCCCCACAGGCAGGCTTAAAACTCACGAATCTCTACTGTTCCGTGCACACCGTCAATCTGCGCTGATAGATGTCCCAAGCTTCTCATTCCACGTGTCCACAGCACAGACCCCTGGGTAGGACCCTGTCCACAATCTGCCTTGCTCTGGGAGCTTGCAGTGAGTGCCCGCCTAAACTAACACCAATTTGGAAACTCCACAGTATCCACTTATAGTCCGTTTATTTTCCTAGCGGAGTTGATAGTAATGCACCCCTTTTCATTTTTTATTTTATTTATTTGTGACCTTTTTTTCCCTTGTCAGTCTGGCTAATGTTTGTCAATTTTACTGATCTCTGCAAAGAATTAACTTATGTTTTTGCTGATTTTCTATTGTTTTTAATCCTCTATTTCATTTATCTTTGTTCTAATCTTCTTTATTTCCTTTCTTCTGCTTTCTTTAGGTTCAGCTTGCTCTTCTTTTTCTCATTCTTCCAATTTTGAGGAAGATTTTGAAATCCTCCCTCTTTTTAAATGTATACATTTAGAGCTATATATTTCCCTCTCAGCACTGCCTGTGCTGCATCCTATAAGTTTTGCTGTGTTGTATTTTCACTTTAATTCACCTCAAGATATTTCCTAGTTTCCCTTGTGATTTTTTTCTTTAAGAGTACAGTGTTTAATTTTCACATTTTGTGAATTTTCTATTTCCCACTGTTATTGCTTCTGAGCTTCATTCCATTGTGTTTGGAGTAGATACACTGTTATGATTTAGTATCTTTCAATTTATTGAGATGTTCCATAACCTAACATATGATCTATCCTGGAGAATGACCCATGTTAATTTGAGAAGAATGTGCATTCTGTTTTTCTTGGTTGAAGTCGTCGTTATATGTCTGGTAGGCCTAGTCGGTGTAGAGTTTCATTCAAATATTTTACTTTATTATTTTTTATTTAGATGTTTTATCCATTATTGAAAGTGATATATGAAATTCTCCCACTATTAATGTGGATTCATTTAATTCTCCCTTCATATCTGTTAGTATTAATTTCATATATTTTGGGCTTTTTATGTTTGGTACATTTACATTCATAATTGTTAGGTCTTCTTATTGAATTGTCCCCTCTATCACTATATAATGACCATCTTTGTCCCTCTTTACTGTTTTTGACTTAAAGCCTCTTTTATCTGATATTAGTGTAGCTACCAAAACTCTCTTTTGGCTATTACTTGGGTATATATTTTTCCTTTCTTACCCCTTTAACCTTCTTATGTTTTTTAATTTATAATGATTGTCTTTTTAACAGCCTATAGTTGGGTCATATTTTTTATGGATTCTACCAATATCTGTAATTTGACTGGAGATCTTTACCAGCTACATTTAAAATTACTACTGATAATACAGGACTTTCTTTTGATATTTTTCCGTTTAGTCATTGTATGTCTTATACCTGTTTTGTCCCTCAGTTCTTCTGTTAATGCCTACTTTCACATTTTTTTTTATTTTTTTGTCTTTTACCATATTAAATCCCTTCTCATATCTATCTGGTTATGTTTTTCATATATATTTCTTGAGTTGACTGTGGGGTTAAAATTCATCATTCTAAATATATAGCAAAATATTTTATTAGATACCAGGTTTACTTCTTTGCATATACTTATACTGTTCCAATACCTTTTCATTCTCCCATTTTTGAATACTTGTTACAGATTACATCTTTGTATTTTATATGTCCCAAACTACAGACCTATCCTTTCTTTTTATGCAGTTTTTTTAGCACTTGTAGGAAGTAAGAAGTGGAATTATATACCAAAAATATGATACAATATTTTTGGTGTTTATATTTACCAAAATATTTACCTTTACTGGAGGTTTTTATTTCAGTATTCCACCTTGAACCACTTTCTAGAGTCTTTTCCTTTCAGTCTGAAGAACTCCTTTTAGCATGGCTTGTCGCAACGTCTAGTGGGTGATGAATTCCATCAGCTTTTGTTTATCTGGGAATATCTTCATCTCTCCCTCATTTTTGAAAAATAGTTTCACCAAATATAAAATTCTTGGTTAGCAATTGTTTTTTTCCAGCTAAAAACAGGGAATGTTCTTCCAATTATTTAAGTCTTCTTTGATTTCCTTTAAAAGTTTTGGGTAGGATCATCCCACCCACCATATCCATGGGTTATAAGCCCTCTCTCACTTGGAGTTGGAGTGAACATCACCATCCCAGTCGCCTCTGGATTGGGGGAAGAACTATGGACTAGAGTGGACTTGATGGTATTCTCTTGCTCACATATGGTGATTCTTGCAATGCAAGAAATTATAACAATGAGGTGGAGCCAGTGGCCACTTGACAGTTTTTGGGTAGGGAGGGGATGAGCAGTTGAAATACAGGGGCTTCTTTGGGAGTTGGAGGTTGTCCTGAGTATTGTTGTGGCAATGGATGTAGGCCATTTTAAATCAGCACACACCACTCAGAACTGAGTGGGAGAGAGTGTGGTCTACAGTGTGAACTGTGGTCTATGGTTGGTGGCAAGGCTCCAGGATGTGTAGGTTCATTGGGGTTGGTGGGCCACGCTGTGGGAGATGTTTGTGTGGGATGTGGTGGGAGGTGTGGGGGGTGGGCAACATGGGAATCCCAGTGGGTTCCGTGTAATATTTTGGGTAATCTAAGCACCTCTTAAAATATATGTATATATATATATATAAATAACATTTTTGTAAGCAAATACTAATATATGTATATATATTTATATATCATTTTACAAATGTTTGTATGTATTGTGAGAATTTTGATTTTTACCCATAATTAAAAAAAAAAAGTTTTGAGTAGTTTTCTTTATATAAGCCCTTTACATCTTTAGTTAAATTTATTCCTATTATTTGTTTCTTTTAGTTGCTATTGTAAATAGTAATTTTTTTCTTGATTTCCTCCTAAGATTGCTTGTTATTGGTATACAGAAATGCTACTAATTTTTTAGCATTGATCTTATAGCCTGCAAGTTTGCTGAACTCATTTCTAAGTTCTGGAAACTTTGTTGTTGCTTTCTCAGGGCTTTCTATGTATAGGATCATGTCATCTGCAAATAGTAAATTTTTACTTCTTCCTTTCCAGTTTGGAGGACTTTTATATCTTTTTCTTGCCTCAGTGCTTGAGCAAGTACTTCTAACACAATATTAAATAGGAGCAGTGTTAGTGGGCATCCTTGTCTTGCTCCCAAACTTAGCGGGAAGGATTTTAGGATTTCACCATTGAAGATGATGTTAGATTTTGTTTCTTCATATGGACCCTTTATCATGTTCAGAAAGTTTCCTTCTATTCCTATGTTTTGCAGTGTTTTTTTCAGGAAAGGGTGCAGTATTTGGTCAAACGCTTTTTCTGCATGTATAGACATGGTCATGTGATTCTTTCTTTAAATCTGTTTATGTGGTGTATTACATTGACTGATTTTCTTATGTTGAAACATCCTTGCATACCCAGGATGAAACCCACTTGGTCATGGTGTATAATTCATTTGCTATGTTTTTAAATGTGATTAGCTAGTATTTTGTTGAGGATTTTAGCATCTAGGTTCATTAGAGATATTGATCTGTAGTTATCCTTTCTTGTGGTATCTTTGTTCGGCTTTGGTATTAGAGTAATATTGGCATCATAGAAAGAATTTGGCAATGTTCCCTCTACTTCTATTTTTTGGAAGAGCTTAAGCTGGATTGGTTTCAGTTGTTTCCAGAATGTTTGGTAGAATTCATCTGTGAAGCTGTCTGGTCCTGGGCTCTCCTTAGTTGGGAGGTTTTTGATATCTAAGTCTTTCTCTTTACTTGTAATTGGACTGTTGAGTTCATCAACTTCTTCTTTCATCAATGTAGGTTGTTTGTGAGTTTCTAGGAATTTGTCCAATTCCTCTAAATTATCATCCTTGTTGGTATATAATTTTTCAAAGTATCCTCCTATGATACTCTTCATTTCTGCGGGGTCAATGGTGATATCCCCTTCCTCATTTCTTATTTTGCATATTTGTATCTGATCTCTTTTTTTCTTTGTTAGTCTGGCTAAGGGTTTGTCAATTTTATTGATCTTCTTAAAGAACCACCTTTTGGTTTTATTTTTCCTAGTGCTTTCTTATTTTCTCTTTCATTTAGTTCTGTTCTAATCTTTGTTATATCCTTCTTTCTACATCCTTTGGGGTTAGTTTGTTGTTGTTTTTCCAATTCCTCCAGGTGTGCAGTTAGCACAATTTTAGCTCTTTCTTCTTTTTTGATATATGCATTTATGGCTATGAATTTCCTTCTCAGTACAGCTTTTGCTGATTCTTATAGGTTTTTATGTGTTGTGTTGTCATTTTCATTCATTTCAAGGTAGTTGCTGATGTTTTTTTTCTTTGACCCACTGTTTGCCTAAGAGTATATTGTTTGTCTTCCATAACTTTTTGCCTAATCTTTTTCTGTGACCCTTACTGATTTAGAATTTCATTCCTTTATGGTCAGACAAATTACTGTGTATAATCTTAATATGTCTGAATTCATTGAGATTTTTTTCTGTGGCCTAGCACGTGGTCTGTCTTGGAGTATAATCCATGTGCATTCGAGAAGAATGTGAATCCCACTCTATTTGGGTATAGTGTTCTATATATGTCTATTAAGTCCAGGTCCTCAAATGTGTTAATGAAGTCTTTGTTTCATTAATTCTTTGTCAAAATGTTCTGTCTAATGGTGATAATTGTGTATTAAAGTCCCCCACTATAATTATAGAGGCACCAATTTCTCTTCTTAAATTTTCCATTGTTTACCTCATGTATTTCGAGGCTCCCCTGTTAGATGCATAAATGTTTATGATTGTTCTTTTTTCTTGGAAGATTATCCCTTTCACTAAGATATAGTGTCCATCTTTATCTCCAAATATAGTTTTGCATTTAAAGTCTTTTTTGTCCAATATTAGTTTAACTACTATTCAAAGGGGGACCAGCTGGCTAAACTCACTGGCTAAAAATTGCTCTCTAATCTCCCATACCCCTCTTTCTTGCAGGAAATCTGCCATCACAGACCCATTTAGAGCAAGACTTAGGGTCTCCTCTTAGTCTTTCTGCCCTGAATTCTGGGTATATATGCCCCTTCCAGTCAGTGTGAGATAAGCAACCCCCAATTATTCCTGGCTTCCTTATCTGTCCAGTACCCTCCTAGATTACTCAGAGCACTTCCTGTGGAGGTAGATGTCTGTCTCCTCTCAGTTAGTTACAATTCAATTGACCAGGAGGTTTATCCTCAATTAATATCTTGGGAGTACAGTAGGGGAGCCCTTCACAGCAGCCAGAAGGTTTAATAACTCACAGTTACTTGTTTTGGCTTCTTCATATCTTTGACCCTTGCTCTTCTGGGAGTTGATAAGCAGTGTTCTGGTTTACTGTGCCCCAAAGCAGAACCCTACAGAGCCTCTGGATTTTTTTGTTGTTGTTTTAGTGAGAGCTAAGATTTATATGTTTAACCCGTTGGCCATGTTCCCACAATCCCCTTTCTTTTTGGCATGGTTTATTTTCCTTTCCATTTGTTTCTAAGAGTTTTCTGATTTCCCATGTAGGTAGATTTCAGAAAATTATCCTATTGGTTGTGTATTTTCCACTTATTTCTACAATTCCAGTTTTCCTTCTGTTACTGACTTTAATATCATTCCATTGTAGTAGGAGACAAAACTTTGTGTGATTTTGGTCTTTTTAAATTTATTAATTTGTTCCCTAACATATGGTCTAGCCTAGAGAATGATCCATGGACACTTTAGAAGAATGCTTATCCTACAGTTGTTGAGTGGTGTTCTATATGTGACTCTTAGGTGTAGTTTGTTTATACTGTTGTTTGCATCCTCAGTTTCCTTACTAATATTCTGTCTTGACCAATCCATTATTGAAAGTGGCATTTGAAGTCTCCAACTATTGTGTATAATTATCTATTTCTTCTTTCAGTTTTGCCAATGCTGATTCATGTATTTTGTGGCTCTCTGCCTTGATGTTGGTGATTGTTATACATTCTTAGTGGATTGACCCTTTTATTAATATGCAGTTTCTTCCATTTTCTTTTGTTGTAGTTTTTTACTTCAAGGCTATTTTTTCTAATATTAGTATAGCCTCCCAGCTCTCCTTTAGTTACTCTTTGTATGTAATATTTTTATTCATCTTGAAACTTTCAAACTGTTTGTTTCTTTGGATCAAAAGGCAGTCTCTTTAAAAAGTAACATAGTGCCTAATCTTGGTCTCTGGCCTTTGTCATTTCCAATTTCATTCTCTTGTGGTCAGAGAAATTACTTTCTATAATCTCAATATTCCTGAATTCATTGAGAGTTGTCTGTAGACTGGTGTGTGGTCTATCTTGGAGTATAATCCATTTGCACTCAAGAAGAATGTATATCCCACTGTATTTGGGTGTAGCATTATGTATATGTCAATCAAGTCCAGGTCCTCTAATATATTATTCAAACTCTTTGTTTCTTTATTGATTCTCTGTCTAGATGTTCTGTCTAATGGTGATAATGCTGCATTAAACTCCCCCACTATAATTGCAGAGGCTTTTATATCTCAACATAGTTTTTTCAGTGCTTGCCTCATGTATTTTGAGGCACCTCGATTAGGTGCATAAATGTTTATGATTCTTTCTTCTTGAAATATTAGCCCTTTTACTAAAATATAATGTCCATCTTTGTCCTTTACAATAGTTTTGCATTTAAAGACTACTTTGTCCAATATTAGGATAGCTACTACTGCCCTTTATTGGTTATTGTTAGCTTGTAAAACTGTTTTCCAGCCATTCACTTTCAGCCTCCTTGAATCCCTCAGTCTAAGGTGGGTTTCTTGTAGACAACATATAGATGGGTCATATTTCCTTATCCATTCTGCAAATCTGTGTCTCTTGACTGGTAAATTTAATCCATTAACATTTCAGTGTTATTATTCTCAAGGAATTTTTTACATCCGCCAGATTTTCTTTGGGTTTATGTATGTCAAATGTTCTTTTTATTTCTCTTTTTGTCTTTTTTAGCAGTTTTTACACTCTCCTCCAACTCACCCTCTCCTCTTTTTTCCTTTCAGCCTATAGAACTTCCTTTAACATTTCTTGAAGTGCAGGTTTCTTATTGTCATACTCTCTTAATTTCTGTTTATCTGTGAATATTTCGAACTCTCCATTATTTTTGAATGCCAGTTTTTCTGGAGAGAGAATTTGTGGCTGGAAGTTTTTTTTCTTTTAGTACCTTGACTATGTCATACCACTGTCTTCTTGCCTCCATGGTTTCAAATGAGAAATCAGCACTTAATATTATTGTGGTTCCCTTGTATGTGATGGTTCTCTTTTCTCTTGCTGCCTTGAGTATTTTCTCTTTGTTTTGAGCATTGGGCATCTTGACAAATATATGTCTTGGAGTAGGTCTGTTGGGGTTTATACTGTTTAGTGTGCACTCTGCTCCTGGACATATATGTCCATCTCCCTCAATAGGGTTGGGGACTTTTAAGCCATTATTTCCTTCAACACTCCTTCTTTTCCCTTTCCCTGCTATTCTCCCTCTGGGATGCCTGTAATGCATATGTTTGTGTGTTTTGCATTGTCAGTTAAATCCTTAAATCCCTGCTGGATTTTCTCTTTTTATCTATCTGTTCTACTATCTGTTTGATTCCAGATGTATTCTCCTCCACATCACTAATTCTTTCTTCTGCCTGTTCAAATATGCTCTTATGTGATTCCAGCTTCTTTTTGATTCCTTGGATTGTGCCATTTGTCACCATCATATCCATTATCTTTTTACGTATGTTTACAATTTCTTCAGTTTGTTCTCCCAGTGTCTTCTTAATATCCTTAATCTCTTCCTTCACTTCATTAAATTGGTCCATGATATTTGTTTGGACAGCTTTGATTATTTGTTTGATGTTCTGCATCTCTTCCTGGTTTTTAGTTTGTTCATTGGAATGGTTGATGTCTTCCTGTTTCTTAGTATGATTTGTAGTTTTTGTTGTCCTCTGGTCATCATTTTATCTTGATGGGTTTATTCTATTGACTAGCTCCTCTCTCTACTCTAGAGATTTATTTAGCTGGTGGATCTCTGTGTGTATTAAGTTTTCTCTTTGACACTTTCTTCTTCTTTTTCTATTTCCCCCTTAGAACTTTCAGTAACACAGCAGCCAGCTTGAAGTCACTCCAGGCTGTGGTGAGAGGCAAATCTGCTGAGGAAGCCTGATTTACCTAACCACCCTGGGATACAGAGGCTTGGCTTGAAAGACGGTGGACTCAGCCAATTTAATAGTTCTGCACTGAGGACTATCAGAATTTCAACTCCTCTAAGGGAGTCACGCAGTGGGTAATGCTTAATAAGTTTCCACAAGCCTATTTAGGGTGCTCTGGGAGAAGGGGGTGGTCTAGAAGAGGCTTGTAAACCATTTCTGTGAAGTGAACTCATTCATCAGGGTCTCATTTGAATTTCAAAAGGGAATTAAACCTGACCAAGAGAGGGGAAGGGGCATCTGCTCATACAGCCTGTTGAATCCTGCTGTCACAGGGGATTTCAACCTTCCAGGGGAAAGTGACTAAATAGCTTTCTGAAGAGCTAACTGACCCAATTAGTAAGTTAGTTCAGTAGAGGAACTTCTGTCTTGAATATATGAGGTCCCTAATTCGAATCCTGGCTCCTCCAGGAGTAGTGATTCACTGGGATATCTAACATCCACCTGATAACATAAGACAGGGAAAACATAGACATTATTGTTGTACTAACTTCTTTTGGGTCCCTTATTTCTCCAAAAGAAAAAAAAAGAGTTTACTTAAATAATAAATTTTTAACTTAGTTTACTCACTAAAATCCACCTCAAAACCTGCAGAGAGAAGCCTCTCAGGCAGACTGAGAGACTCCACAAGGGCCCAAGAAAGAACACTGTTCTTCCTTAGCTTTGTTTGACTGCTTGTGTGTTTGTTTGTTTTTGTTTGTTTGTTTCTTGCTTTTCTTTCCTCTTTCCTCCATCCCCATTTTTAAAAATTAGGTGATACTAGCTTGTTTCTTCTTTGCTGTGCTTCTTCTTCCTTGTTTTCCCATTCTCTGTGTATATTGATTTTTTCTACCAATGCTATCTATTTTCCTTCCTTCATCTTTCTACCTTCTGCTTTCTGTTGTGGTTCTTATATTCAACCCTTTTTCAATAGTACTCAACTTTACTGGTTTTGATTTCTATCTTGTCTATTCTGTTTTCTTTTTCTTAATTAAATTTTTCCTTTCAGACATTTCTTTACTTTTTTTCTCTCTCCTCATCATTCTGGCTTTTTAAATCATTCTATATATTTTTCTTTATTTGGTTTCCCATTCCATTGTAGGTACTCCACTTTTTTCCTATTATTCAACACTGCTTACATAAGTTAAATATTCATTTTACTATGTCTTATACAGTCCCTCTTCTGACTTTTATTATTATTACTATTATCCTTTTTCCTTTCTTACCTCTTTTGATTTCTCTGGCCCTAAACATTTCCTTCAAGGGAACATAGAAAACAGTTTTTTTCTTAATAATCTTAGGCAAGAAAAATAAGGCTTCCAAATTGGAAAAGAAGTAAACTTGTCTATATTTGCAGATGATATGATCCTTTACATAGAAAGACCCCAAATATTGACAATACATTTACTAAATCAAATAATTGAATTCAATAAAGTAATGGGATACAAGATAAACTTGTAAAAATAATATTTTTTTGTATACTAGTAATGAGTAAGCTGAGGGGAAAATCAAGAACAGAATTCAATTTATCATAGCAAATAAATACTCAAATATATAGAAATAAATTTAAAATGGATGCAAAGATTTGTACAAAGAAACCTTCAAAACATTGGTAAATGAAATCAAAGAATACCTAAATAAATGGAAAGACATTCAGTGCTTGTGATTTGGAAGAATAAATGTTGTAAAGTTGACAGGTCTAACCAATATGATTTACAGAGTCAAAATAATCACAATCAAAATTCCAAAAGCCCCCATTTTTCTTCAATAAATGACAACTGACTTGGGTAAGAGTGCACCTTTTATGGTGTCTTGAGTTGGACTTTTCAGACTTGGACTTGTAAGCTTTTACCCCAAATAAATACTCTTTATAAAAGTCAACACATTTCTGGTACTTTGCATTGACACTGCTTGGCAAACTGAAACAAGGTTCCTTTTTTTTATTGCACATACATTGGGTATAAAGCCTAAGAAACCATTTCTTAACAGAAAATTCTGAAGATCCTTCCTTATATTTTCTTCTAGGACTTTTATAGTTCTGGCTCTTATATTTAGGTCTTTGATACATTTTGAGTTAATTTCTGCATCAAATAGCAGTACTGTTTCATTCTTTTGCATATGGATATTCATTTCTCCATTTGTTAAAGAGGCTATTTTCTCACAATTCAATGGACTTGCAGACTTATCAAAGAGCAACTTGCCATAAGTGTAAGTGACTATTTCTGAACACTAAATTTGAATCCATTGGTTAATATATCTGTAATTGTGCCATTACCATGCTCTTTTGGCCACTGTAGCTTTGTAATGTGCTTTAAAGTGAAGAAGTATGAGCCCTCTAACTTCATTCTTCTTTATCAAGATGATTTTGTCCATCTGGACCCCCTTACATTTTTCAAATATGTTTGACACTTGGCTTTTCCTTTTCTGTAAGAGATGCTCACCATCACTAGCAATTATGGAAATAAAAATCAAAACCCCAATGAGATATCACTCCACATCTAGTAGAATGGCTTCTATTTGAAAAACTGAAAATTATAACTTTTAGAGAGGATGTGTATAAATAAGAACACATTCTTTGCTGGTGGTAATGTGACATGGTGTTGGTACTCCTGTGGAAGATATTTTGGCAGTTTTTCAGGAATTGCTATATACATGGAATAACTGAAAGCAGGGCTCAAACAGACATTTTTACCCTGATATTAAGAGCAGCATTATTCACAATTGTCAAAAGATGGAAGCAAACCAAGCGCCCATCAAATGAAGAATGGATAAACAAAGTGTGGCATATACATAGAATAGAATATTATTCAGCCATTAAAAGTAATGAAGTCTTGATGTGTGTGACATCATGGAAGAACCTTGAGGGCATTATGTTATGTGTAATGAATCAGACAGAAAAGGACAAATAATATATGATTTCACTCATATTAACTTAATATAATAAGCAAACTCATAGAGTTAAAATCTAGAATATAGGTTACCAGGAGATAGATTATTGTAGGGAATACAGAGCTGATGCTTAATTTGTACAGAATTTCTATTTAGCTTATTCATAAAGGTTTGAAACTACATGGTCGCAATGGTAGTACTTTACTGTGAATATAAATAACAGCACTGAATTACATAGGTGAATGTGGTTTAATGGGGAAGTTTTGGTTCAGTTGTGCTACTACAATGAACGTTGGAAGATAAATCATGGGACTGTGAATAATGGACTATAGTTAATAGTACAGGTATAAGAATGTTCTTTCATGAATTATAACAAATGTATGATACTAATAAAAGGTGTTAATAATAGAGTGATATATAGGAAAAAACAAATGTTATGTAAACTATAGTTTAATTGTCCTAATTTCATATTCTTTCAATTGTAACAAAAGTACCACACAAATACAAAATATCAATAGTAGAGTATATGTGAACATTGTGCTTTTCCAAGAATTATCTGTAATCCTATAATGATTCTATTGTAAAAATAATAATATTTCAAAATGTTATACTGACAGAAAAAATAAACTGCTTTTTTCACAAAAAAGAAAATTTCAGGTTTCCTTTCAGCTTTGAAAGAGTGATTGATTTGTAAGATTCAGTATGAAAAGAAATGTCCATGCATTTATGTCACCTTGTGCAGTTCCCAGAGATTAGCTTTTGGCCACTGCTTAAAATCTCTCAGGATAAGTGACACTTGCAAAGTGATTTATACAAACACACACACACACATATTATTAACTTGTTGTTTGCATAATGACTTTATTTTCATTTGATTAATGCTCTTTATTTCCCCAAAGAACCTTGAAAAACAGTATCCTTCATATTGGGAAAACAAAACCAGTGGAGAGGTTGATAATGCATTGATGACGGCATTTTAGGATCCTCTGTCCAAAGCTAGTATTTGAAAATATATAACATCTGGTCAAATACAAGAACTCTGGTTACCTTTTCATTATTTATTTTTTCCTGTGAGTATGTTCATGATCCTTTCTATGAATATGTATGAATGTGTGTGTGAAATTAAAATTATTTGTAGAAAAAGCCTATGTATATACAAGCATATTTTTTGCACAAATGTTAACATATTATACCCATGCTCTGTACATTGCCTTTTGCATTTAACAAAGTAATTTAGAGATAATTACATAGTATAATTAACACATAATAACTATCTACTTGGTATCCACTTTTCCTCTTCTTTCCTGATATACACATGTTTTCACTTTCTTGTTCTTGCTTTCATGCAGATTCCAGACATGCAGTACCAAGGACTGACTGAACAAAGCTTTTTACTTTCCAATCTCTTGGCATGTGGTCTTAGTTTGTCCAATCAGGTTGAACTTCAGGGGTCATGCTTGTAATGCTGGGGCAGAAGAACTCTCTCCCCCTGGAATGGAACCATAAATATGTATCCTTAATAATGTTTGAAACCTCTCCCCTGACCACAGAGGAAACTGGCTTGAGATGGAGATAACAACCTTAATGGCAATGCAGAGAGATGAGAAGAAACTGAGTCTCTGAGAATTTCCCATTGATGTGGCCCAATAAATATCCTCTGCTATTTAAAATAAAAAGAGGGAGTCTCCAGGCAATGAAGATGGTGGAGTAAGATGCTCCCAAAGTACAATTCCCAACTTAATCTTTAAAGAATTAGCACAATGAGGCAAAGCCATCATCCTTAAAACTTGAGAAGATAATTAAATAATTGCAGTCACAGGGAGTGATGGAAAAGAAAACACAGGTTTTCAAATGGTAGGAGATCATCAGTGTTAGTTATACTCGCTGTAGCTGAAAGGGGTACTCTAGGTAAGTAATATTTCAATTGAAAGGAAGCTAGAGAATAATGTAGGGGCTGTATAATAGTGATTTTGGTGGATTATAGTTAATAGTAATATTGTAATATTTTGGGGCCAATGGCAACAATGGGGGCATAAGGGATATGGGATTTTTCTTTATGCAGTAAAGAAATTATTCTAAAACTGAGCTCATAACAGTACAACTCTGTTATGAATATGAAATCCACTGAGTATACTCTTTCAATGGATTGTACAAAGCATGGGGCAGTAAACACAATGAATCCTGTGGTGGAAGTTGGACTGTATTTAATAGAACAAATATGAGGACATTCCCTCATGATCTATGTCAAGTATATAATACAAATACAGGGTGTCATTACCTGAGTAGTTTGGGGGAAAATACACCCAATTTAAGTTATTGGCTATAGTTAGTAACAATATCTTTTACATTGTTTTATTGAATTTTTCTTTAATGTATTTTCCTTAAATATTTTAAAGAATATTTAGGGGAGTGGATGTGGCTCAAATAGTTGGGCATCCATCTCCCATATGGAGGGACCTGGGTTCAATCCCCGGGACCTCCTGGTAAAATAAATAAATAAATAAATAAAGTTTTTTTTAAAAAAAGAATATTTAAATTACACAATTGTTACTTAGAAAATACAGGAGATTCCCATATACCCCATCCCCTCCCTCTCCCACAGTTTGCCCTTTTAACAACATCCTTCATTAGTGTGGTACATTTGTTACAATTGAACATTTTGAAGTGTTGCTACTAACACTCGTCAATATTTTACATTATAGCTTCAACTTTGCCCTGCACATTTTTATAGGTTTTGAGAAAATATATAATGGCCCATATCCATGAAGTTAGGTTTTTTATTTTAGCTCCTTTTTTTAAAAATATAAGCATTTATGGCTATAACTTTCTCTCCCAGCACTGCTTCTATACATCCCATAGGTTTTGAAATATGATCACATTTTCACTCATTTCAAGGTAGTTACTGATTTACTTTCCAATTTCCTCTTTGGCCCTCTGATTTTTAAGTGTGTGTTGCTTAACTGCCATATATTTGAGTCTATTCTGTTCTCTGCACCTTATTAATTTCCAGCTTAATTGTGCTCAGAGAAATTACTGTGTATAATTTCAATCTTTCTGAATTTGTTGAGAGTGGTTCTGTGACCTAGCATGTGGTCTATCATGGAGAACAATCCATATATGCTTGAGAAGAATGTATATCCTGCTGTATTGGGGTGTAATATTCTGTATGTTTCTATTTGTTTTAGATCCTCTAACTTATTCATGGTGTGTGTTTCTTTATTGACACTATGTTGAGACGCTCTAATGGTGATAATGGTGTATTTTATTTCTTTATCCACATTGGTATTTATTATTTGTACAGATATGTAAAAATTATCCCTATTTTGACATACTAAAAATATATATTAACCACAAAAAATACATAGTCTGACTGGAAAGGAAATAAGCAGGGCTGTTTTCAAAATAGCACTGAACACAAGAAGCAAATATATATAAATCATAACAAGTGTACATCTCACTTTGGCAAAAATAGTCATATTTTTACATTAATGCTTTATAATCAGCTTCTGTATTAGATATTCTGATCTTATTTACATTTACTATGAAATTTCTATTAATTAGCCTATGAACCCAAAGGCATTCAATTTAGAAGTTATAAAGTTCTGAGCCTAAGTAGAAAATAGGATTCCCAACTAAAATTTGAACAGAAATATTTATAAAGTTTAGAGAATATGAAAAGCCTTAAAGTGTAATATCTGGTATATAAGTAATTCATGACCTAATAATAAAGTTGTGAAAAATGCCAAAGAAAAGATCAGGTAATGCAAAAGAAGAGCCCCATAAAATCCAACTGATTTTTCCCCCATTCAAGTTCATTTGAAAGTCTGAAGCTGATTTTTTTCTTGTTAAATCATAGGAAAGCTGAATAAAAGACAAAATAAAATAGTACAAAAATGTTTAAGTTAAAAGAAAATATTCTCAGTTTAGTTTCCAATACCATGAGAAATATTTAACCAATAAAAACAATTATTGATTGGAAAGATATTAGATTAGGAGGAATCTTAATGAGCAACTTAGCTATTCAAATTAATCCATTAACATTTTTTAGTCAAATAAAATAAATTTACATATGGATAACTGAGGTTCTAACTAATATAAAATATAGTCAAAGTTTAAGCTAAAAATTAAACTTGTATTTGGTTGCTGAGAAATGTGGAATTTATATACAGCAATTTTCTATTGATGCTAAATCAAAAGCATGATTTGACATCTTTATAACATTAATGGTTTCACAGGTATTTTCTTGGCTTCAATGTGTTTTTTTCATATATGCATAGAAATATAATGAGGATAAGAATAATATTCTGCATTATCTGCTCTAGTTCATACAGCTTTTATCATTGTTAGTCACTTTATATGTAATTATCTAGGGCCATTTAATTAAAGCTGGCCCAAAAGGTTTTAAAAGTGCTACATGACCAACTGATAAGATCCTATGATATCCTTAGTTTTCTGGATTTTCTGGGTGATGATTATTTTCAATTCTCTTCTCTGACAATATATATAAGAAGTTGCATCAGATATATTAAAGGAAGATCAGAAGCCAGCTGTCCAAGTTTATAACTACTTGCTCCCGACCCTTCTCAAGTATAAATATTTGATATCCAGTTGTTCTACTAAATATTAGTTTTTCACTACTATCAAAAGAGGCTGTATTAGTCAGCTAAAGGGGAGCTAATGTGAAATACCAAAAATGGGTTGGTCTTTATAAAGGATATTTATTTGGGGTAGAAGTCCACAGTTACCAGACCAGAGAGTGTAAGTTTCTTCTCTCACCAAAGTCCATTGCCACATGTTGGAGCAAGACAGTTGCTGACATTTGCCAGGGTTCAGGCTTCCTGGGTTCCTCTCTTCCTGGGGCTGCATTTCTCTCCAGGTTTAGCTCCTCTGTTTCCTCCACAAGGTCAGCTGTAAATTGTCAGGTGAATGGCTAATTCTCTTCTCCTGGGATCTTCTCTCCAACATCAAAACTCCTTCTCAAAAACTGCTTCTCAAGCTATGTTTTGCTGTCTGTATAACAGTTATAACAATGCTACCATCTACAAAAAAAGGTTTTAATATGGGATGAGGAAAGGGGAAGGAGGTTGGGTATATGAGAATCTCTAGCATTCTGTGTGTGATTTTGCTGTAACCTAAAACTGGTTTGAAAGTTAAATGAAAATTTGAGAGATGCTAGGGAATGAGAGGGGGACGGTGCCACGGTACAGACTGGACACCCAATAATGCAGTGATAAAAGGGAAAAAAATAAATTTATTTTTGTTTTTTTCCCCATTTTTAATGTAATAATCCATTAATTATATTTTTTAAGTTTTTTTCTGAGTTTCCATGTATTTTATCTCTTTAATTTAAGCTTATAATTATTATATCATTTTCCAATTAATTGTATTTGCTTATTATATGGCCTTCATCTTCAAGGAAGGTTTAGATCACAGAAGGGTTACAATGGAGGTGCAGAGGATCATTGGTCGGGGGTGCCTGGAATGCGGGATTCATGGGAGGAAGTTCATCTGAATATACATACAAGATATATAAAATTGTTCAAATGATCAAGGGGTGGGGCATGGTAATGGAAGGTAGACAATCACTGAATAAATGAGGGAATCCTGAATTCCCAGCCTGGAGAGCTCTGCCACATTCTCCAAGGGAGCAACAACAGTCACCCAAATGCAGGGGCAGTGTCTGGCAAAATAGTATGGTCCACTGATGGGTTCTCGTTATTGATGACTAACTTCATGAATCTTTGCTCTTGTAATTGAAACTTAGCCTAATGTTATGGGGTGCCTAAGGGTTGCCACCTGAGAGCCTCCTTGTTGCTCAAATGTGGTCTCTCTCTAAGCCAAACTCAGTATATGAATGCATTGCCTTCCCCCCAGTGTGGGACATGAATCCCAGGGATGAGCCTCCCTGGCAATGATGGATTAATACCAAGTGCCAATTGGCAATATGACTGGAAAAAGACCTTGAAAAGGGGGAGAATGTAAAGACAAGTGAGTTCATGTGCCTAAGAGACTTCAAAGAGAGTCAGAAGGTTATCCCAGAGGTAACACTTAGGCACACCTCAGTAGGATCTCATAGATCACCAAAGTGGATATCACCCCACACAAAGGAGCTCCCAAGGGCTCTGGAGACACCCAGGCCCTATATAAGGGGGGATAGCTCCAGAGATGGATGCCTTATCAATGGGCTCTACTTTGGAATCTGTGCTCCTGAGAGTGACAGAGTTGGACTCAAATAAGTCCTCCCTGCTCATGGTCCATCAGTCACTTCTATTCAAACCTATATGTGATGCTGGAGCTCATAGATGTACTTCCAGAGACTGGAGCCTATGGCCTGCCCATGTGCTAGCTGTGCCTGGAATCTCAGTGGAGCTGCAACTCCTACTCTACAGCTCAATGGAATCACCCAAGTTAGCTGATGAGGAGACGATGATGGACAACAGCCATCCCAGGGAATGGAGAGATCCTGCAACTGCAGGTAGGGTAATCCCATCCACCATATCCATGGGATATAAGCCCACTTTCACTTGGAGGTGGAGTGGACATCATCATCCAGACTCCTCAGTATTGGGGGAAGTGCTATGGACTAAAGTGGACTTATGGTATTCTGTTGTAGACATGTTTTGATTCAAGCAATGGAAGAAATTATAACAGTGAGGTGGAGCCAGTTGCCACTAGATGCTTGTGGGATAGGGAAGGGAAAAGCTGTTGTAATATAGGGGATTTTTTAGGACTTGAGAATTATCCTGAGTGACATTGCAGTGACAGATATAGGCCATTTTACATTAGCATATACAGTGCAGAACTCTGGGAGAGTGTGTGGTCTACAATGTGAACTATTGTCCATGTTAGTGGCAAAGTCCCAGGATTTGGATATCCATTGCAGGTGATGTGCCACACTAATGAAAGATGCCTATGTGGATTGTTTTGGGAGGTGTGGGATGTGGGGAACATGGGAATCACTGTAATTTTTATGTAACATTTATGTAATAAGCCTCTTTTAAAATATGTATATAAAAATAACATTTATGTAAGCAAATGCACATATATGCATATATATTTATATATCATTTTACAAATATTGGTTTGTAATGTGAAAAATTTTATTTTTACCCACAATAAAAAAAAAGAAAAAAAACTGCTACTCAAAACTACTTCAACTCTGTTCTTGCAATGCCTTTTATATTTGACTCCCCACCCACCAAGGGTTGAGGCTCAATTCCCTACTTATGTCACCCTGTCAATACCCTAATCATGACTTAATCATGCCCAGATTAACAGATCAGTTTACAAGCATGATCCAATTATATTTTGGAATTCATAATTACATCAAATAGCCAAATAGCTACAGAGGCCAATCATAATCTAAAAGCTATGCTCCTTTGAGGTTGTAAACTGGCAGATATGCTACATGACTGATTCAGTGTATTGCATTTGAAAATGATGTGTCGATGGTATAAGTTACAAGTACGTCAAAGCCAAAGATAAAAACTGTCCACATCAGCAGGAATCACCATCTTTGGGAAGCTTTCTCCCACACCTCATACTATTTCCTTCTATGTCTTCTTTATTGATTTCTTGAGGCCCCAACTCACTATCTTGTTCTGCCCAGAGCATTGTGAGGCATTGCTCAATATACACAGAAGATAGCCATTCTGAAGGCACTAGAGAATCTTGTTCAATAATTCTTGCAGATGCCATATCACTGATAATATACTGTAACCTTAAATGTCTGAATACTGACATAAATTGTTTTCCATGCTAAATTTCAAGGAAGGTCATATCTTCAAAATCTTTTCTCCACTTAGAAAACCACACATCTGTTTCAGTCAAAAGCTGTTTTAAAGATCCATTCCAAGAAGGCATGAGTTGAAGGAACAACCACTTTCTAAGAGTTGTGTATACATCCATTTCCACTTGGATCACACATAATTTAGATGAACCAATGAGCTGTTTCATGACATTTATACTGAGTTCTTTAAAAAGTTCAACATTCTGGTGATCCATCAAATTGTTTAGAAGCCATTCAAGGCACTTTTTCTTTACAGAACTAAACTCACAGATCCCTGCAGATGTATAATAGCCACATACAGTTTTTACATTGTTTCCTTCATTATCTCACCACATCACTGTAATAAACCATCCAACTGCAGCATACAAGCTGCTGCCAAAATGGCAATAACTCAACTGGGCTTTATTAAAACTTCTTCTCTATACAGTAAACCGAATGCAACGTGCAATGCTTCTATATCAATATTCTGGTCAGGAATCTCCAATTCAATAATATTCATGCTGGATTCTTTCCAAGAACCACTGAACATATTAGAAAAGTAGTCAAATTGACATAAATATATTTTGTGTAACTCCACTTTTCTCCTAGACCATAATTCTCATTGTCACTATTTTCACCATTCAAAATCAAAGTTTGATAAATATATTTGGATGTACTTTTTAATTTTTTTTCCTTTGGGGGTGTTGAGCAGCCGCTGCTGCTTGTCCCCTTGCACCTCATCCTTGTCTGTCTTGGAGTGGGGATGGCAGCAGCAGAGGCTGTGCTGCTCCAGTTGTGCTTACCGCTGCCCTGGTAGGAACAGAAGCCCTGGCCGGACACGACGCCGCCAGCCCGGGGCCTGCGAGCCGAGCCCCCGCCCCAGAACTGGCTTCTGTTGGGCTCCCCCGCAGTGGCACAGCACAAGGCTTCTCAGCGAGCCCATGGGTGATGGCTTCCCGGGACTGCAGGAAGCAAACCTCAGGAAGCCCGGCGGACAGGGACTCCCACCAAGGCTGAGCCGCCGCCGGCCTCCACCCAGCCTGGGTGCCTACACTGCCATCTTCTCTCACACAGCTCTGACCGCTGTAGTGGATGATACTGCCACCGACCTCCCCCCACCCGCAGCATCTTGCCGCTGGTAATGGTGTATTAAAATCCCCCATTTTAATTGTAGAGGCATCTATTTTTCCATTTTGTTTTCACATTGTTTGCCTCATGTATTACGGGGCACACTGGTTAGGTGCATAAAGGTTTATGACTGTTCTTTCTTCTTGATAGATTACCCCATTTATTAATGTATAGGGTCCTTCTTTTTCTCTTACAATAGTTTTTCATTTAAAGTCTATTTTGTCCAGTATTACTATAGCTGCTCCTGCCTTTATTGCTTGAATATAAAATCATTTTCCAAGAATTTACTTGCCACCTCCTTGTGTCCCTGAGTCTAGGTGAGCTTGTTGTAGACAGAATATAGTTTGCCATATTTCCTTGTCCATTCTGCCAATCTCTGTCTTTTGATTGGAGAGTTTAATCCATTAGCATTCAATTTTATCACTGTCAAGGCAGTATTTGCTTTAGACATTTTTAATTTAGGTTTATATATGTCATATTATTTAATTACATTTTTATTTTTTAAAAAGCTTTAGATTACATAAATGTCACATAAAAATATAAGGGAATCTCATATGCCCCAATCTCCTTCCCTCCCACACCCTCCCACATCAACAACATCCTTCATCAGTGTGGTACATCTGTCACAATTGATGAAAATACATTGAAGCACTGCTACTAACATTGGACTACAATTTACATTACACTTTGTACTCTTTCCCACACAATTTTTTAGGTTATGACAAAATATACAATGGCCTGTATCTGTCACTGCAATATCATACAGGACAACTCCAGTGTAACAAAAATGCCCCATTTTACACCTATTCTTCAATCTCCCATCCCTCACAAACTCTGGGGGCCACTGTGCCCACATCAATGAAAAGAGTCCTTCCATTGTTAGAATAATAAGTTTATAGTTGAGTATAATGTCTTTTTCAGTCCATTGTTCATTCCCCAATTTTGAGCATTTTCAGATGATGAAGTCACTCTGCTTCTAATTGAGAGGGAGCTTAGATCCCATGGGGCAGATGGATGGAAAAACCCTGCCTGCAGTTTCAGACATGCTCTGTTCCTTGGGATAGGCATTGTCCATAATCATCTCCTCATCATCTCTCCTGGGTGAGTCCAATGAACTGGAGAGTAGGTGCTGCAACTCCACTGAAATTCAGGGCTCACTGGCATACAGATGGATGAAAGATTTAAGTCTCTGGGACACCCACCCACCAAGTATAGTGTCATTTATATTTTTTATTTCCTATTTTAAAATCTTTTTAGTTATTCTTACTAATGATACTCTTTTCTGTGCTCTCCTCCAACACTCTCTCTGGGTTTCTTTTTCCTTTCAACCTGCAGAATACTTTTAGTATTTCCTTAAAAGGCAGGTTTCTTGTTGATAAACTATCTGTTTTATGTTTATTTGTGAATATTTTAAGCTCTCTAATTTTTTAATGTCAGCTTTGTTGGATACAGAATTCTTTGCTTGTTGTGTTTTTTTTTCCTTTAACAATTTAAGTATGTCATACCACTGCCTCCTTATTTCAGTTTCAGATGAGAAATCAGCACTTAATGTTTCCAATCTTCCCTTGTTTGTTGGATCTCTTTTCTCTTGTCACTTTCAAAATTCTCTTTTTGCATTGAGAGTTTTCAATTTGATAAATATATGTCTCAGGGTAGGTCTCTTAGGATTTATACTCTTTGGAGTGTGCAGTACTTCCTGGACATGTACATCCATGTCTCTGAAAATTGTTGGGAAATTTTGAGTCATTATTTCCTCCAACACTCCTCTGCCTCCTTTCTCTTCTCTTCTCCCTCTAGGATGATATAATACATATGTTTGTGTATTTAATGTTGTCATTAAATTCCCTGAGTGCCTGCTGAATTTTTTCATTTTATCTATTTGTTCTACTATCTGAGTAAATTCAGATATACTTTATTCAATATCACTAATTCTTTCATCAACCTTGTCAAATCTGCTGTTTTTCCTACTAACATATTTTTGGTTTCTTGCATTGTGCCATTCATCACCATAAGATCTGTTATCTTTTTATATATCTTTATAATTTTTTCTGTATATTCTCCCAGTGAATTCTTAATATCCTGTATATCTTCCTTCACTTCATTAAGTTGATTCATATTTGTTTCAACACCCTTGATTACTTGTTCCATATTGTGTCTTCTCCTATTTTTAGTGTGATCATTAGACTTGGCCACATCTTCCTTTTACTTATTATGACCTGTAAATTTTTGCTGGTGTCTAAGCATCTGCTAATCTTGATGGTTTCTTTCAGATAACTAGCTTCTTTTTCTATTCTAGAGTCTATACTGTTTTGTTTTGTGTTAAAGTTTCTCTTGATACTTGGTTCCACCCATTCTATATCCATGTACTTGTCTGTGTTCCCATGAAAAAAAAGCTAAGACCACAGAAAAGGAAAGATGAAAAAAGAGAATAAGAATTATAGTAAAAATTTAAAAGATAGAAAAGGAACCATAAAAAAGACAAGAAATGAGTAATAAGAGTGAAAAACCATAAGAAATACAAAAGAATAAGAATAAAAATGTGGAATAAAAGAAAATTAAACGAGAAAAAATTAGAATAAAATAAAAGACCAAAAAGATGAGAATAGAAGAGAAATGAAAATGAAGACCATAAAAGAGTAGGTAGAATGTAAGAAAAGCGAAAAAAGAGGGAAAAGTGAAAGAAAGGAAATGAATAAAAGAACTACAGAGAAAAATAAGGGGAAAAAAGGAAACAAAGAAAGAGATAAACCAAAAAAATAACCCAAGAAAAACAGGCTTCCTTCATAGGCCACTAGGAATCATCTCAGGCTGCCAGTGTTCATCAATGAATCACCCTGCAGCACACTAAACTGGTAAGGTACCCAGATTTAGAGAATAATGTAGTGAATAAAGAATTTAAAAATAAGTAAAAACATCAAATAGATTTAAAAACTTCAAATATTTCCACAATCTATTACTTCCTTGTCACAGGGTGTCAGCCAGGTGCCTGTCAACCTGCTGGGTTACTCTCTGTTTCCCATCTCTTAGAAGGTACCAGGGATTGAAGCAGGGCTAACCTCTGAAGGAAAACATGAGGCAACACAAAACCAACCTGTAAAATATTGAAAGGTGATTGTGCATAGGTTTGTTTTTGTTAGTTCCCAACACTTATGGAAAAACATCTTATACCACTAGCAGTATATTAACTTAAGGGACAGGTAGCTCAGGTTTTAAATCCCCAACTTAACCTATTAAAATATTAAACTGTACAGTATACAAAAAAAGATTACAAGAAAAACAAAGAAACCAGAATTGATGTTTCATCCAAAGGAACAAAATAACAATTCTAAAATCATTAATGAAGAGGGTAAATTTAGGACATATTGGGAAAAGAGTATAAAAATTATTCTCAATATGTTGAAGATCAATGAAAACACATAGGAAAAAATAAAAGATATGAAGAAAATGATGAATAATTCAATAATATGCATA
>JAKSZT010053759.1:56644-70998 GCA_026826555.1 Tolypeutes matacus | reverse complement strand
CATCCAAGTCACCTGGTGAGGAGACAACGATGGGCAATGGCCATCCCAGGGAATGGAGAGGGCCTGCATCTGCAGGCAGGATCATCCCACCCACCATATCCATGGGATATAAGCCCTCTCTCACTTGGAGTTGGAGTGGACATCACCATCCCAGTCGCCTCTGGATTGGGGGAAGAACTATGGACTAGAGTGGACTTGATGGTATTCTCTTGCTCACCTATGGTGATTCTTGCAATGCAAGAAATTATAACAATGAGGTGGAGCCAGTGGCCACTTGACAGTTTTTGGGTAGGGAGGGGATGAGCAGTTGAAATACAGGGGCTTCTTTGGGAGTTGGAGGTTGTCCTGAGTACTGTTGTGGCAATGGATGTAGGCCATTTTAAATCAGCACACACCACTCAGAACTGAGTGGGAGAGAGTGTGGTCTACAGTGTGAACTGTGGTCTATGGTTGGTGGCAAGGCTCCAGGATGTGTAAGTTCATTGAGGTTGGTGGGCCACACTGTGGGAGATGTTTGTGTGGGATGTGGTGGGAGGTGTGGGAGGTGGGCAACATGGGAATCCCAGTGGGTTCCATGTAATATTTTAGGTAATCTAAGCACCTCTTAAAATATATGTATATATATATAACATTTTTGTAAGCAAATACACATATATGCACAAATATTTATAAAAAAAAAAAAAAAACAAAGTAATTTCTCTGACCACAACGGAATGAAGTTGGAAATCACTAAGGGCCAGAGAAACAGGTTAGGCACAAGGATATGTAAGTTAAACAACACACACTTAGACAAACAGTGGGTCAAAGAGGAAACCTCAAATTAAATCAGTAACTACTTTGAAACTAAGGAAAACGACAACACAACATATCAAAACCTATGGGATGCAGCGAAAGCAGTCCTGAGAGGGAAGTTCATAGCCATAAATTCATATATTAAAAAAGAAGAAAGGACTAAAATTGAAGACCTAACTGCACACTAGGAGGAATTGGAAAAACAACAACAAACTAAACCTAAAGGAAGTAGAAAGAAGGAAATAGCAAAGGTTAGAGCAGAACTAAATGAAATACAGAAAAGAAACCACTGGAAACAATAAACAAAACCAAAAGTTGGTTCTTCGAGAATATCAATAAAATTGACAAACCCGTAGCCAGACTAACAAAGAAAAAGAGAGAACAGATGCAAGTACATAAAATAAGGAATAAGCAAGGTGATATCAGTATTGACCACAAAGAAATAAAGAGTATCATAAGAGGATAATTTGAAAAATTATATGCCAACAAGAATGATAATTTAGAGGAAATGGACAAGATTCTAGAAACACACAAACAGCAAGCATTGATGAAAGAAGAAATAGATGAACTCAACAGTCCAATTACAAGTAAAGAGATAGACTCAGTCATCACAAACCTCCCAACTAAGAAGAGTCCAGGACCAGATGGCTTCACAGCTGAATTCTACCAAACATTCCGGAAAGAGCTAACACCAATTCTTCTTAAGCACTTCCAAAAAATAGAAGTAGAATGAATATTGCAAAACTCCTTCTATGATGCCAACATTATGCTAACACCAAAACCAAATCAAGATACCACAAGAGAGGAAAATAACAGACCACTTTTTCTAATGAACCTAGATGCTAAAATCCTTAACAAAATACTTGCTAATCACATTCAAAAACATATTAAAAGGATTATACACCATTACCAAGTGGGTTCAATCCCGTGTATGCAAGGATGGTTCAATATAAGAAAATCAATCAATGTAATACACCACATAGATTGAAAGAAAAAATTCACATGATCATCTCTATAGATGCAGAAAATGCATTTGACAAAATACAGCACACTTTCCTCATAAAAACATTACAAAAGATAGGAATAGATGGAAACTTTCTGAAAATGATAAAGGGTAGATATGAAAAACACAAAGCTAACATCATTTTCAATGGTGAAATCCTAAAAGCCTTCCCTCTGAGATCAGGAACAAGACAAGGATGCCCACTAACACCACTCCTATTTAACATTGTCTTAGAAGTACTTGCACGAGCACTGAGACAAGAAAAGGACATAAAAGGCATCCAGATTGGAAAAGAAGTAGTAAAAATTTCATTATTTGCAGATGACTTGATCCTATACATAAAAAGCCCTGAGAAATCTACAATAAGGCTTCCAGGACTTGTAAAGGAGTTCAGTGATATTGCAGGCTATAAGATCAATGCTCAAAAATCAGTAGCATTTATGTACACAAATAACGAGGAAACTGAGGAGGAAATCAGGAAAAAAAACTCCATTTACAATTGTAACTAAAAGAATCAAATACCTAGGAATAAATTTATCTAAAGATGTAAAGGACTTATATACAGAAAACTACACAACAGTGTTAAAGGAAATCAAAGAAGACTTAAATAAATGGAAAAATATTCCCTGTTCATGGATAGGAAGACTAAACATCATCCAGATATCTATCCTACTCAAATTAATCTACAAATTTAATGCAATCCCAATAAAAGTCAACAATGTATTTTTTAAGGAACTGGAAAAACTAACCACAAAATATATTTGGAGAGGCAATAGGCCCCTAAATAACAAAGACATATTGAAAAAGAAAAATAAAGTTGGAGGTATCACACTACTTGACTTTAAAAAATACTACAAAGCTACAGTAATCAAAACTACATGGTATTTTCACAAGGATAGACCTACTGACCAATGGAACTGAATTGAGGGTTTGATATAGATCCTCACATATACAGTCATCTGATATTTGACAAGGCCATGAAGCCCACTCAGTTGGGAGGGAATTACCTCTTTAACAAGTGATTCTTGGAGAACTGATATCCATATCCAAAAGAATGAGAGAAGAATTCCATCTCACACCTTATACAAAAATCAACTCAAGATGGATCAAAGATCTGAATATAAGAGCCCAAACCATAAAGACCTTGGAAGATAATGTAGGTAAGAATCTACAGGACCTTGTAATAGGAAATGGTTTCATGAACTTCACAGCCAAAGCACGAGCAGCAAGAGAAAAAAATAGATAAATGGGATCTCATCAAAATTAAAATCTTCTGCCCCTCAAAGGATTTTACCAAGAAAATAAAAAGGCAGCCTACACAATGGGAGAAAATATTTCACAACCATGTATGTGATAGGAGCTTAATATCCTAATATCCTGTATATATAAAGAAATCCTACACCTTGAAAATAAAAGGACAAACAACCCATTTAAAAAATGGGCAAGTGACCTGAAAAGACATTCTCCAAGGAAGAAATACAAATGGCTAAAAAGCACATGAAAAAATGCTCAACATCGCTTGCTGTCAGGGAAATGCAAATCAAAACTACAATGATATACCATCTTACACCCATCAGAATGTCAGCTATTAAAAAAACAAGAGACACTAAATGTTGGAGAGGATGTGGAGGAATAGGAATCCTCATCCACTGCTGGTGGGACTTTTGTATGGTCCAGCCACTGTGGAGGACAGTTTGGCAGTTCCTCAGAAACTAACAATAGATCTTCCATATGACCCAGAAATTACACTGCTGGGTATATACCCAGAAGAACTGAAAGCAAAGACACAAACAAATATATGCACACCAATGTTCATAGTGGCATTGTTCACCATTGCCAAAAGTTGGAATCAGCCCCGGTGCCCATCAGCAGACGAATGGATAAGCAGAGTGTGGTACATACATACAATGGAATATTACTCAGCTGTAAGAAGGAACAAAGTGCTAACACATGGAATAACGTGGATGAATCTTGAAGACCTTATGTTGAGTGAAGCAAGACAGGCACTGAAGGATGAGCAGTATATGACCTCACTGATCTGAACTGAGGAAAGTGAGCAGTCTCTGAGAACATTGTCTGAAAGATAGGTTAACAAGGGAGAGTGAGAGTAGAGCAGGCTTGAGCCATCACCCCTATGGACATAATCTATGGTAATGGGATAGAGGCGGTTGCATTTTGGGGGATGGGGCAGATGAGTGGTGGTGTTCCTGCATTTGGTTGTGCAGCACTGGCTGGTGGGTGGAATAGGAAAGGCAGGTTCAAATTCCCAGGGCATGTAACTGTGAATCTTGACATTACATGGATCAGGATACAGTGGTATCATGGGCCCTGGGGGTTTGGGTGAAGGGAACTGTCAAGATCTAATGGGGTGTTTGATGGTCATGGGGAAGGTTTTCCATTACCTTACAGTAATGGACACAGGATATGGTAAATATCATCAAAATTATTAAACTGTATCATCTAAATTGTAAACTATACTATAAATTATTGACAATGTTTAGTTGCTATATTTGGCTATCTGTATAACAGTTATAACAATGCTAACATCCAAAAAAAGGGGGAGGTTTAATATATGTGGGGTGGGGAAGTGGGGGTGGTTTGGTATCTGAGAGTCTCCGGCACTCCGTGTGTGTCTTTGCTGTGACATAAAACTTCTTTGAAAATTAAATGAAAAATTGGGAGACAAAGGGGATTGAGAGGGGGAAGGTGTCAGGGCACACCGGACATCTGATAACACAGTGATAAAAGGAAGGAAAAAAAGAAAAGAGAAAGGAAGAAAAAAAAAATATATATATATATTTAAAGGCATTTCCTTTGCTTTTTTGCCCATTTTTTGAATGTCCCAATCCGTTAATTATATTTTGGTGTTTTTTTTTTTTGTTTGTTTTGTTTTGATTATTTGTTTTTTTTTCTTGCTTTTATTCTCTCTCTTTTTTTCCCCCTGAGTTTCCGTATGTTTGTCACTTGCGTGTAAGCTTATCATTGTTGTTTCTTTTTCCTATTAAGTGTATTTGATTATTTTATGGACTACATGTTAATGGAGCATTTGATCACAGAAGGGTTACAATGGGTACTGCAGGGGATTATTGATGGGGGTGTCTGGGAGGGGGGTTACATGGGAATTATTTCATCCGAATATACATGAAAGATATACAAAATCGTTTAAAAGATCAAAAGATGGGGCATGGTCACGATGGGTGAACAATCACACAATAAATGAGGGAATCTGAATTCCTAGCCTGGAGAGCTCTGCCACAGTCTCCAAGGGAGCAATAATAGTCCTCTGAGTGCAGGGACATGTCTGTCAAAAGAGGATGACCCAATGAAGTGTTCTCTTTATTGATGACTACCCTTGTGAATCTTTGCTCTTGTAACTGAGACTTAGCCTGCAGTAGTGGGGTGCCTAAGGGTTGCCACCTGGGAGCCTCCTTGTTGCTCAAATGTGGCCTCTCTCTAAGCCAAACTCAGCATATGATTGCATTACCTTCCCCCAAACGTGTGACATGACTCCCTGGGATGAGCTTCCCTGGCAACGAGGGATTAATACCAAGTGCCAACTGGCAACACAACTGGAAAAAGACCTTGAGTAAAGGGGGGAAAGGTAAAGACAAATGAGTTCAAGTGGCTAAGAGACTTCAAAGAGAATCGGGAGGTCATCCCAGAGGAACTCTTACGCACACCTCAGTAGGAGCTCATAGAACATCTAAGTGCCTATCACCCCACACAGAGGGGCTCCTGAGAGCTCTGGAGACACCCAGGTCCTATATAATGGGGGATTGCCCCAGAGACTGATGCCTTATCAGTGGGCTCTATTTTGGAATCTGTGCTCCTGAGAGTGACAGAATTAGACTCAAATAAGTCCTCCCTGCACATGGTTCATCAGTCCCTTCTATTCAATCCTATATGTAATGCTGGAGTTTTTAGGTATACTTCCAGAGTCTGGAGCCTCTGGCCTACCTATGTGTCAGGTGTGTGTGGAATCTTGGTGGAGCTGCAACTCCAACCATACAGCTCAATGGACTCATCCAAGTCACCTGGCAAGGAGATAACAATGAGCAATGGCCATCCCAAGGAATGGAGAGGGCCTGCATCTGCAGGAAGGATCATCCCACTCACCATGTCTATGGGATATAAGCCTTCTCTCATTTGGAGGTGGAGTGGACATCACCATCCCAGTCCCCTCAGGATTGGGGGAAGAACTATGGAGTAGAGTGGACTTGATGGTATTCTGTTGTACACATATGGTGATTCTAGCAATGGAAGAAATTATAACAATGAGTTGGAGCCAGTGGCCACTTGACACTTTTGGGGCAGGGAATGGATGAGCAGTTGAAATACAGGAGCTTCTTTGGGATTTGGAGATTGTCCTGAGTACCGTTGTGGCAATGGATGTAGGCCATTTTAAATCAGCACACACCACTCAGAATTGTGTGGGAGAGATTGTGGTCTACAACATGAACCGTGGTCTATGGTTGGTGACAAGGCCCCATGTTGTGTAAGTCCATTGAGGGTGGTGGGCCACACTTGTCGGAGATGTTTGTGTGGGATATGGTGGGAGGTGGGCAACATGGGAATCCCGGTGGGTTCTGTGTAATATTTTAGGTAATCTAAGCACCTCTTAAAATATATTTATATATATATAAATAACATTTTTGTAAGCAAATGCACATATATGCATATATATTTATATATCATTTTACAAATATTGGTATGTATTGTGAAAATTTGATTTTTACCCACAATAAAAAATAAGTAAATAAATAAATAAAAAAGAATCATTAAATATCTATTATCATCTACTAATAAACATTTACTTAGAGAGAAAGATTTTTTCCAACACCCTGTCAATGCTAATTGGAAATGAAACTTTTTATCCCTTTTAAATAGTAAATTCTTTAAAATTAAGAAGCTTCAGTTGTATGAGTTTGTGTGGATTGCCTTTTTCAAAAAAAATTTTGGAACCAATTATCTTCCAAATTGTTCAAATAACATTGAACAACTCTAACTTGAAAAAAAAAATAATTGGAGGAATCCAAATTCTTCTCAGTGATTCCTCCAATTTTTAATAATCATAAATTAAATCCATAATTCAGAGGAAATCATTTTAAATAACTTCATCATTGTTTACTTACTGGTTAGGATACTGTAGGTTTTGTTTCAAGAAAGCCTTTTCTTATTTTCTGAATATTTTTGTGTCATTCTCCAGTGCAATGGGATTGTGATGTAAGTATCCACATATATATAAGTGTTCTTATGCCATATTGTAATTTTTTAGAAAGAATTGGAAATAAAATCAAAATCATTCTTACAAAAAAAAGGAGAATCCACAGATAAACAAACAAGACACTGGAACTCAGAATAAACAGCCCCAAACTCAAATTTTTTTCAATACCTTGTGAAATTCTCATCCCACACAGGAGATAAAAGTCACTGGTAAGGTCCATTAGTTGAAAAAGGGTTGCTGGAGAGAAAGGGTTAATTAAAATAAGTACCTAGATAATCAAAGAGAATGTACTGCCATCCATTCTATGCACACGTGTTTATAGAATTCAACAATAAAGAAAAGCAAAAAGAACCATTTTAAAGAAAGAGGGAATTACAAAATTTCCTTTTTAACTCACACTACCCTCTTTCTCTACATCAATTTTAGCGATGGATATCATTCATACATGAACATGAACAAAAACTGGTAATGAAGAGCAAAACACAGGACCTTACAATACAAAGGGGTATAACTCCTTACAGGAGACATATGCACACATCTCAAGGAGGAACTTGAATTATGAGTCATTTTTTAAAACTTGGCCAGACCATCTTTCAAACATGCCAAATAAATATAAATGATGCCGCACATTTTGTTTACATTTGCTGATATCACGAATATCTTTTGAAACAAATCTGTTTCAATGATAAATATTAAACCAATATCCTATTTACCCAATATGTACATTCCCTGTTTTTTACTATATTCACAGAGATATGCATTCCTCTCTGCAATATTAAACCCATTCAATATTTCTATAATAATTAAAATTAAGAGAGAAAATTCAGATGAACAGAGAAGATATTATTCAACTTCCAAACCCATTGTTGACACTGCAATATATAGGTGTTTTTCTGGGTGTCCTTGAAAAAAATTTTGGTTATCTATCCATTCCATTGATATATAATCACATACCACATCATGTGGAGGAAGGTAGCAAGGAATGACCTTTTAAACGTGTTATAAACGAATTTAATATAAAATTAAATACTGAAATGGATATGAGTTTGAGAGAAAATGTAAATTTTATAAGGTAGTAAAATTTGGTTAGATTTAATATAGTCAATGATAAGAAAGGGACAGTATGGCACAAACCATATAAAGGAAAATAATTTGTGTGATATAATGGAAATAAAATAAAACAAAATTCTAATTATTATGTTATATGTAGAACATTCAGAGATAATAATCTCTCAAGACATGAAATAATTTTTTTTCACCATGCAATTTGCATTAAGGTATTCATTCATCCTGATTTTAAAAAATCCTCTTTGGGAATTGCTCATATGCCATTGGCACAAATTCCCACACATAACAAGATTACTAGGAAAATCATCATATTTCCAGGGAGAGAAACTCAGAACAATGGATTCCAACAGCAGAGGAAGAAATGAGAATAGAATGAGAAACTACTGACATCTCACTGGAGGGCCAACATTATCAAGTCACCAGACACCAGATACATACATTTAATTGCTGCAGAGTAAGTATTTGGAACTTGGGGGTATGGAGGGTGGAACCTTTGGAAAAGGCAGCAGCAGGAGAAGGCACTGCTAAAACTAGAAAGGAAAGAGAAGAATGGAATCCTGGAGAAAAGAAATTGCACCCTAAATCTCAAAATTAGAATTAAAAGGAAAAAAATGCAGTAGCCAACTCAGGACTATGTGGAAAAATTAAAACAAAAGAGTCTTTAAAAGAGACACACCACATACACACAACTTTCCAGACATGTTGAAGGCAGGGCTTGGAAAATAATTTTAAACTTATGATATTGTCTGTGGCAAGGCGGGAATAATGTCATGATATTTTATCATGATGTAAGAACTATTTCACCACGCTGTCATGTGATGCTCAAAGAAAATTTTATAAGTATTATGATGGAATGCATAAATATTTTGTTTACATATTCTATTAAAAATATGTAATTACAGAAACAAGAATCAGGCAGTTTGGAGGTGAAATTGAGACATAGCTCAGATTAGGATGATAGTCTCACATATCCAAATTATTGTGTATTTAAAAAAGAAAAAAATTTAAAGTACTAGGTAAAATACAATTTCAAAAGAATGGTTAAACATCTAATATTGTCTACTAATACATGTTTACTTACAGAGAAAAAAATTTCCACACCCTGTCAATGGTAATTGAAAATGAAATGTTTTAGCTATTTTAATTAGTAAATGCTTTAAAATTAAGAGGCTTCAGTGATATGAGTTTGTGTGAAATGCCTTTTTCACATAAAATAATGGAAGGATTTTCTTCCTAATAGTTAATGAAATAATAATAAACTTGGAGAAAAGTAATAGGAGGGAACCAAATGCTTCTCAGTGATTCTTCCATTTTTTAATAATCACAAATTTAAATTGATAATTCAGAGGAAATCATTTTACATGATTTCATTATTGTTTACTGAATGGTTAGGAGACTCCTGGTTTTGCTTCAAGAAAACCATTCCTGATTTTTGGATGTCTTTGTGCCTTCTCCAGTGCACTGGGATTGTGATTCATGTATCCACATATATATGTGTGTGTGTGTGTTCTTATACCATATTGTAATTTTTTAGAAAAAAATTGAAATAAAATCAAATTCACTCTACAAGGTAAGCAGAATGCACAGTTACACACACAAAAAAAAAACACTGGAATTCAGAATAAACCGCTCCCAAACTCAAAATTTCTCCTATGGCTTGTGAAAATCTCTTCCCATACAGGAATGAAAAGTCACTGGTAAGGTCCATTAGTTGACAAAGATGGAGTGAACTATTCACAAGATATGGGGAGAGGTATGGTTCATAAAAATAAGTACCAAGTTAATCAAGGAGAATATACTGCCATCCATTCTATGCACACGTGATTATAGAATTGAACAATGAAGAAAAACAATAAAAGGACCACTTTAGAGAAATAGAAAATTATAAAATTTCCTGTTTGACTCACACAACCCTCGTTCCCTTCAACAATTTTTTAGCGATGGATATCATTCATACATGAACATACAAAAACTTGTAGTGAAGAGCAAAACACATGACCTTGCAATATAAAGGGGCATAAATCCTTACAGGGGACCTATGCACAGATCTCAAGTAGGAACTTGAACTGTGAGTCATTATTAAAATTTGGCCTGACCATCTTTCAAACATGTCTAGTAAATATGAATCATGTGTCCCTTTTGGTTTACATTTTCTGACATCACGAATATTTTTTGAAACAAATTTGTTTCAATGATAAATATTAAACCAATGTCCTATTTACTCAATGTGTACATTCTGTGGTGAATGGTACATTCATAGGAGCGTGCATTCCTCTCTACAATATTAAACCCATTCAATATTTCTATAATAATTAAAGAAAGAAAATCCAGATGAACGATGAAGAAATTAATTACTTCTCAAACCATTTGTTGACACTGCCATATATAGGTGTTTTCTGAGTGTCCTTGAAAAAAGTTTTTTCCTTATCTCTCCATTCCATTGATATATGATCCCATACCATATCATGAGGAGAAAGGTAGCAAAAAATGGCCTTTTTAAACATTTTGCAAAAGTCTTTAATATAAAATTATATACTGAAGGGGAAATAAGTTTGAAAGAAAATGAAAAATTTAAAGGGAGTGAACTTTGGTTTGATTTAATATAGTCAATGATAAAAAGGAGGTAGTATGGCAAAAACGCTTAAAAAGGAAAGCATTTCATCTGATATAATGAAACTAAATTACAACAAAATTCTAATCATTTTATTATAGTTAGAACTTACAGACATAATCTCTCAAGGCATGGAATATTTTTCTTTTACTGTGCAATTTCCATTAAGGCTTTCATTCTTTCTGAGTATAAAACTCCTCTTTGGGAATTGCCCATATCCCATTGGCACAAATTCCCACACATAACAAGATCACTAGGAAAACCACCATTTTTCCAATGACAGATAGAGCAATGGAATCCGAGGGCAGAAGAAGAAATGAAAGTAGAATGAGAAACTATTGTAATCTCAATGGAGGGCCAAAATTATCAAAAGTCACCAGGCACCAGATACATCCATTTTAATGCTGCAGAGTAATTATTTGGAACTCAAGGCCATGGAGGATGGGAACTTTGGTAAAGGCAGCAGCAGGAGAGCAGGCACTGCTAAAAATAGAAAAGAAAGAGAAGAATGGAATCCTGGAGAAAAGAAATTACATCCTAAATCTGAAAATTAGATTTAAAGGGGAAAAATCCACTAGCCAACTAGGGCTACATGTAAAAACTAAAACACAAGATTCTTTAAAACAGACACAACACAAACACAACTTTCCAGACATGTTGACAGAAGGGCTTGGAGAATAGTTTTGAACATATGGTATGGTCTGTGGCTAGGGGGGGGATAATATCATGATATTTTATCATGATGTAAGAAATGTTCCACCACGGTGTTAAGTGATGCTCAAAGAGAGTTTCATGGTTATGATGATCAAGTGCATAAATGTTTTGCTACTTTACAGATTCTGTTAAAAAATGTGTATTTACAGAAACAAGAATGGGCCTGTTTAGAGGTGAAAATTAGATAAAAGTCAGATTATGATGATGGTCTCTCATATCCAAATTTGGTGTATTTAAAAAAGAAAAAAAATTTAAAGTATTTGGTACAATAAAATTTTAAAAGAATGGTTAAATATATATTATCATGTACTCAATATCCTTTACTTTGAGAGAAAGAATTTTTCCACACACCGTGTCAATGTTAATTGGAAATGAAATTTTTAGCCCTTGTCAATAGTAAATTCTTTAAAATTAAGAGGATTTGGTGATATGAGTTTGTGTGGAATGTCTTTTTCAAATAAATTTTGGAACCAATTTTCTTCCTAGTTGTTGATTACTCTAACTTGGAGAAAAATAATGGGAGGAAACCAAATTCTTCTCAGTGATTGCTTAAGTTTTTAATAATCACAAATTTAAATTGATAATTCAGAGGAAATCATTTTACATGTCTTCATGATTGTTTACTGAATGGTCAGGAGGCTTCAGGTTTTGTATCAAGAAAGCCTTTCTTGATTTTATGGATATTTTTCATCGTTCTCCAATGAAGTGGTATTGTGATGTAGGTATCCATATATATATATATGAACACTTATATATATATAAGTGTTCTTATGCCATAATGTAATTTCTAAGAAAGAATAGGAAATAAAATCAAACTCATTCTTACAAAGAAAACACAATCCACTGATATGCACAATGAAAATGATGGAACTCAGAATAAACCACTCACAAAAGCAAATTTCACCTATGGCTGGTGAAAGTCTTCTCACACAGGAGAGAAAAGGGATTGGTAATGAACATTATTTGACAAAGAACAACTCAACTATTCACAAGATATAGGGGAATATATATCTTGGGGGAGAGAAATGGTTCATAAAAGTTAGGACCTTGTCCATCAAGGAGAATGTACTGCCATCTTTTCTATGCACACGTGATTATAGAATTCAACAATGAAGAAAAACAAAAAAGGACCACTTTAGAGAAATAGATAATGACAAAATTTCCTCTTTGTCTCACACACTGTTTTTCCCTTCATCAATTTTTTAGCGATGGATATCATCCATACATGAACATACAAAAACTTGTAGTGAAGAGCAAAACACATGACCTTACAAAATAAAGGGGCATAACTCCTTACAATGCACTATGCACATATCTCAAGGAGGAAATTGAATTGTAAATCACTTTTAAATACTTGGCCAGACCGTCTTTCAATCATGCCTAATAAATGTGAATGATGCCACAGATTTTGTTTATGCTTTATGACATCACAAATATTTTTTGAAACACATTTGTTTCGATGATAAATATTAAACCAATATCCTTTTTACCCAATGTGTACATTCCCTGGTGATTGGTATATTCACAGAGATGTGCATTCCTATTTCAATATTAAACCCATTCAGTATTTCTATAATAATTTTAAAAAAGAAATAAAATATAGATGAACAAAGAAGAAATTATTCACCTCTCAAACCCTTTGTTGAAACTGCCATATATAGGTGTTTTCCTGGGTATCCTTGAAAAAACTTTTCTGGGTATCTGTCCATTCCATTGATATATAATCACATGGAACATCATTTGGAGAAATGTAGCAATGAATGGCCTCTTTAAACATTTTTCTGGGTGTCCTTGAAAAAATTTTCTGGTTTTCTGTCCATTCCATTGATATATGATCACATAGCCATCATGTGGAGAAAGGTAGCAATGTATGGCCTTTTAAATGTGTTCCAAATGTCTTTAATATAATTTTTTTTCAATAGTTCTTTAATTTTTATTGCTTAGTAGCACTCCATAGTATCAATGTATGACAGTTTATTTATTCACCCACTGAAGTATTCTATATCATTTCCAATTTGGGGCTATTAAGAATAAAGCTATTAAAAGCAGTGTGTACAAATGCTTGAAAACATTTTGGCAATGTCTTTAATATAAAATTATACACTGAAATGAATATGTTTGATGGAACCTGCAAAATTTAAAAGGGAGTGAAATTTGGTTAGATTTAATATAGTCATTGGTAAGAAAGAGATAGTATGGCACAAACACTTATAAAGGAAATTATTTCTTCTGATATAATGGAAATAAATTAAAACAAAATTCTAATTATTTATATTATAGGTAGAATATTCAGACATAATAATTTCTCAAGGCAAGAAGTAATTTTATTTTTACTGTGAAATTTCTATTAAGGCATTCATTCTTTCTGAGTAAAAAATTCCTCTTTGGCAATAACACATATCCCATGGGCACAAATTCCCACATAAAACAAGATCACTAGGTAATCCATCATATTAGCAATGAGAGATACTCAGAGCAATGGAATCCAAGGGCAGAGGATTAACTTAAAATGGATGAGAAACTATTGTGATCTCAATGGATTGCCAACATTATCAAAAGTCACCAGACACCAGATACATCCATTTTAGTGCTACAGAGTAATTATTAGGACCTAGGGACCATGGAGGATGGGCCCCTTATAAAAAGCAGCAGGAGGAGAGTAGACACTGCTAAAAATAGAAATGAAAGGGAAAAATGGAATCCTGGAGAAAAGAAATTGCACCCTAATTCTCAAAATTAGAATTAAGAGGAAAAAATCCACTAGCCAACTCAGGACTATGTGGAAAAATTAAAATACGAGAGTCTTTAAAACTTGTGTCTTTCATACACACAAGTTTACAGACTGTTGAAAGCAGGCCTTGGAAAATAGATTTGAACCTATGATATGGTTTGTGACTAGGGGGGAATAATGTCATGATAATTTATCATGATGTAAGAAATAG
>JAKSZT010053759.1:45240-56634 GCA_026826555.1 Tolypeutes matacus | reverse complement strand
AAAATTCCACTAGCCATCTCAGGACTATGTAGAAAAATTAAAAAACAAGAGTCTTTAAAGCAGACACACCTCATACACACAAGTTTACAGACATGTTGAAGACAGGGCTTGGAAAATAGATTTGAACCTATGATATGGTCTGTGGCTAGGGGGGAATAATGTCATGATAATTTATCATGATGTAAGATATAGTCCACCACAGTGTCATGCGATGCTCAAAGAAACTTTTATGAGTAAGATGATCGAGTGCATAAATATTTTGTTAGATAACAGATTCTGTTAAAAATGTGTATTTACAGAAAGAAGAATGTGGCAGTTTGTAGGTGAATACTAGATATAACTCAGATTAGGATGATAGTCTCTCATATCCAAATTTGGTGTATTTAAAAAAAAATAAAGTACAAGTTTAAAAGAATGGTTAAATATTTTTATCATCTACTAATAAACCTTTAATTACAGAAAAAGAATTTTTCCACACACCATATTAATGAGAATTGGAAATGAAACATTTTAGCCCTTTTAAATAGTAAATGCTTTAAATTTAAGAGACTTCAGTAGGGCTAGTTCAAATCCCCAGGGCATGTAACTGTGAATCTTGACATTCCATGGGTTGGGAGGGGGTTATCACGGGCCCTGGGGGGCTGGGGGGAAGGGAACAGTCAAGATCTAATGGGTTGTTTGGTGGTCATGGGGAAGGTTTTTCATTACCTTGCAGTAATGGACACAGGACATGGTAAATATCATCAAAATTATTAAAATGTATCATCTAAATTGTAAACTATACTGTAAATCACTGACAATGTTTAGTTGCTATATTTTGCTATCTGTATAACAGGTATAACAATGCTAACAACCAAAAAAAAAGGGGGGGGAGTTAATATGGGGTGGGTAAGGGGGGGTGGTTTGGTATCTGGGAGTCTCTGGCACTCCGTGTGTGACTGCTGTGACCTAAAACTTCTTTGAAAATTAAATGAAAAATTGGGAGACAATGGGGATTGAGAGGAGGAAGGTGTCATGGCACACCAGACATCCAATAACAGAGTGATAAAAGGAAGGGAAAAAAAAAAGAAGAGAAAGGAAAAAAAATGAATATATATATATATTTTTTATAGGCATTTCCTTTGCTTTTTTGCCCATTTTTTGAATGTCTCAATCCACTAATTATATTTTATTTTGTTTGGTTCTTTGATTATTTGTTTTTTTCCTTCTCTTTTTTTTCCCCCTGAGTTTCCTTACGTTTGTCTCTTGCATGTAAGATTATCACACTTGTTTCTTTTTCCTAGTAAGTGTATTTGATTATTTTATGGACTAAATGTTCATGGAGGATTTGGATCACAGACGGGTTACAATGGGTACTGCGGGGGATTATTGGGGGGGTGCCTGGGGGATTTCGTGGGGGTCAGTTCATCCGAATATACATGAAATATACAAAATCATTCAAAGGATCGGGGGATGGGGCATGGTCACGATGGGTAGATAATCACACAATAAATGAGGGAATCTGAATTCCTAGCCTGGAGAGCTCTGCCACAGTATCCAAGGGAGCAGCAATAGTCCTCTGAGTGTAGGGACAGTGCCGGTCAAAATAGGATGACCCACTGATGTTTTTTTTTTTTATTGATGACTACCCTTGTGAGTCTTTGCTCTTGTAAATGAGACTTAGCCTGCAGTTGTGGGGTGCCTAAGGGTTGCCAACTGAGAGCCTACTTGTTGCTCAAATGTGGCCTCTCTCTAAGCCAAACTCAGAATATGATTGCATTACCTTCTCCCCAACGTGAGACATGACTCCCGGGGATGAGCCTCCCTGGGAATGAGGGATTAATACCAAGTGCTAACTGGCAACACAACTGGAAAAAAACCTTGAATAAAAGGGGGAAATGGTAAAGACAAATGAGTTCAAGTGGCTAAGAGACTTCAAAGAGAGTTGGGAGGTCATCCCAGAGGTAACTCTTATGCACACCTCAGTAGGTGCTCATAGAACATCTAAGTGCCTATCACCCCACACAGAGGGGTTCCTGAGAGCTCCGGAGACACCCAGGTCCTATATAAGGGGGGATAGCCCCAGAGACTGATGCCTTATCAGTGAGTTCTATTTTGGAATCTGTGCTCCTGAGAGTGACAGAATTAGACTCAAATAAGTCCTCCCTGCACACGGTTCACCAGTCCCTTCTATTCAAACCTATATGTGATGCTGGAGTTTTTATGTATACTTCCAGAGACTGGAGCCTCCCGCCTACCTATGTGCCAGGTGTGCATGAAATCTCGGTGGAGCTGCAACTCCTACCCTACAGCTCAATGGATTCATCCAAGTCACGTGGTGAGGAGACAACGATGGGCAATGGCCATCCCAGGGAATGGGGAGGGCCTGCATCTGCAGGCAGGATCATCCCACCCACCATATCCATGGAATATAAGCCCTCTCTCACTTGGAGTTGGAGTGGACATCACCATCCCAGTCCCCTCAAGATTGGGGGAAGAACTATGGACTAGAGTGGACTTGATGGTATTCTCCTGTTCACCTATGGTGATTCTAGCAATGCAAAACATTATAACAATGAGGTGGAGCCAGTGGCCACTTGACACTCTTGGGGTAGGGAGGGCATGAGCAGTTGAAATACAGGGGCTTCTTTGGGAATTAGAGGTTGTCCTGAGTACCGTTGTGGCAATGGATGTAGGCCATTTTAAATCAGTGCACACCACTCAGAACAGAGTGGGAGAGAGTGTGGTCTACAGTGTGAACTGTGGTCTATGGTTGGTGGCAAGGCTCCAGGATGTGTAAGTTCATTGAGGGTGGTGGGCCACACTTGTGGGAGATGTTTGTGTGGGATGTGGTTGGAGGTGTGGGAGGTGGGCAACATGGGAATCCCAGTGGGTTCCGTGTAATATTTTGGGTAATCTAAGCACCTCTTAAAATATATGTGTGTATATATATATATATAACATTTTTGTAAGCTAATACACATATATGCATATATATTTATATATCATTTTGCAAGTGTTTATATGTATTGTGAGAATTTTATTTTTACCCACAATAAAAATAAATTAAAAATTAAAAAAAAAAGAGACTTCAGTGATATGAGTTTGTGTGGAATGTCTTTTTCAAATAAATTATTGGAACTAATTTTCTTCCTATTTGGTGATGAAATAATGTTCTACTCTAACTTGGATAAAAATAATCATAGGAAACCACGTTCTTCTCAGTGATTATGCCATTTTTAGTAATCACAAATTTAAAATCTATAATTTAGAGGAAATCATTTTACATGACTTCATGATTATTTACTGAATGGTAAGGAGGCTCCAGGTTTTGTTTCAAGAAAGCCTTTCCTTGTTTTCTGGATATCATTTGTTAGTTCTCCAGTGCAGTGGGATTGTGATGTAGGTATCCATATATATATATGTGTTCTTATGTCCTATTGTAATTTTTTTTAGAAAGAATTGGAAATAAAATCAAACTCATTCTTACAAGGAAAACAAAATCCATAGTTTCACAAAAAGAATGCTGGAACTCAGAATAAATAGCTTCCAAACTCAAAATTTCTTCTATGGTTTGTGAAAGTCTCTTCCCACACAGGAGAGAAAAATCAGTGGTAAAGTCCATTAGTTGACAAAGAGGGACTCAACTATTCTCAAGATATCATCAGGGAGAGGAATGGTTCATAAAAATAAGGACCTTGTCCATCAAGCAGAATGTACTGGCTTCCATTATATGCACACGAGATTAGAGAATTCAATCATAAAGAAAAACACAAAAGGACCACTTTAGAAAAATAGGTAATTACAAAATTTCCTGTTTGACTCACACCACCGTCTTTCCCTTCATCAATTTTTTAGAAACGGATATCAGTCACATATTAACATCCAAATACTTGTAGTGAAAGCAAGACACATGACTTACAAAATAAAGGGACATAACTCTTACAGTGCACCTATGCACATATCTCAAGGAGAAAATTGAATTGTGAATCATTTTTAAAAACTTGGTTAGAACATCTTTTAAACATGACTAATAAGTGTGAATGATGCCTCACTTTAGTGTGCTTTTCTGACAGCAACAATATTTTTTAAACAAACTGTTTCAATGATAAATATTAAACAATATCCTATTTATCCTAAGTGTACATTCCCTGGCGATTGCTGTATTCACAGAAGTGTGCATTCCTCTCTTCAATATTAAATCCATTCAATATTTCTATAATAATTATTATAAAGAAAGAAAATCCAGATGAATAAAGTAGAAATTATTCACTTCTCAATCCCTTTGTTGACACTGCCATATATAGGTGTTATTCTGGGTGTCCTTAAAAAATGTTTTAATATCTATCCATTCCATTGATATATGATCACAAATCACATCCTATGGAGAAAGGTAGCAATGTATGGCCTTTATACACGTGTTGCAAACATCTTTAATATAAAATTATATACTGAAATGGATATGTTTGACTGAAAATGTACATTTTTAAATGGAGTGATATTTGGTTAGATTTAATATAGTCAATGATAGGAAAGAGATAGCATGGCACAAACACATATAAAGGAAAATAATTCACCTGATATAATGGAAATAAATTAAATCAAAATTCTCATTATTATATTATGGGTAGAACATTCAGACATAATAATCTCTCAAGGCATAAAATAATTTTTTACCATGCAATTTCCATTAAGGCATTCGTTCTTTCTGAGTAAAAAATTCCTCTTTTAGAATTGTCCATATCCCATGTGCACAAATTCCCATACATAAAAAGATCTCTGGGAAAACCATTGAATTTCCAATGAGAGATACTCAGAGCAATGGAATCCAAGGGCAGAGGAAGAAATGAGAATAGAATGAAAACTATTGTCATCTCAATGGAAGGCCAACAGTATCAAAATTCACTAGACACCAGATACATCCATTTTAGTGCTGCAGAGTGATTTTTAGGACCTCAGGGGCATGGAGGATGGGGTACTTGTAAAAGGCAGTAGCAGGAGAGTAGGCATTGCCAAAAATAGAAAACAAAGAAAAGAACAGAATCCTGAAGAAAGAAATTGCTCCCTAATTCTCAAAACTAAAATTAAAATGAAAAAATTTCCAGTAGCCAACTCAGGACTATGTGGAAAAATTAAAACACAAGAGTCTTTAAAACAGACACATCACATACATACAACTTTCCAGGCATGTAGAAGGCAGTGGTTGCAAAAGAGTTTTGAACATATGGTATTGTCTGTGCCTAGGGAATAATAATGTTATGATATTTTATGATTATTTAAGAAGTAACAACCACAGTGTCATGTGATGTACAAAGAAAGTTTTATGAGTATGATGTTCGAGTGCATAAAAGTTTTTTAGTTCACACATTCTGTTAAAAAATGTGAATTTACAGATATAAGAATGGGGCAGTTTGGAGGTGAAACCTAGTTATAACTCAGATTAGGATCATAGTCTCTTGTATCCAAATTTGGTCTATTTTAAAAAGAAAAAAAATTTTTAACTACTCAGTAAAATACAATTTTAAAAGAATGCTTAATACTTGTTATAGTCTACTAATAAATCTTTACTTAAAGAGGAAGAATTTTTCCACACTGTGTCAATGCTAATTGAAAATGAAAGTTTTAAATAGTAAATTTTATAAAATTAAGAGTCTTCCATGATATAAGTTTGTGTGGAATGTCTTTTTCACATGAATTTTTGGAATCTATTTTCTTCTTGGTGTTAATGAAATTATATTAAACTACTCTAACTTGGAGAAAAATAATAGGAGGAAACCAAATGCTTCTCAGTGATTCCTCCATTTTATTATAATCACAAATTTAAATTGATAATTCAGAAGAATTCATTTTACATGACTTAATGATTGCTTACTGAATGGTCAGGAGGCTCCAGGTTTTGTTTCAAGAAAGCCTTTTCTGATTGTCTGGATATCTTTGTGTCGATCTCCTGTGCACTGTGATTGTGATACATGTATCCACATGATAAATTCTGGAAATGAAATAATTTTTTTAACCATGCAATTTCCATTAAGTCATTCATTCTTTTTAAGTAAAAATTTCCTCTTTGGGAATTGCCCATATCACATTGGCACAAATTCCCACACATAACAAGATCACTGGGAAAACCATTATCTTTCCAACCAGAGACACTGAGAGTAATGGAATCCAAGGGCAGAGGAAGAAATGATAATAGAATGAGAAACTATTGTCATCTCAATGGACGGCCAACCTTATCAAAAGTCAACAGACACCAGATACATCCATTTTAGTGTTGCAGAGTAATTATTTGGAACTCGGGGGCATGGACATTGTGATATTTGTAAAAGGCAGCAGCAGGAGAATAGACAGTGCTAAAAATATGGAAAAAATAGAAGAATGGTATCCTGGAGAAATGGAATTGTACCCTAATTCCCAAATTAGAATTAAAAGGAAAAAAATTCCACTATCCAACTCAGGGATATGTGGAAAAATTAAACACAAGAGTCATTAAAACAGACTCACCACATACACAAACTTTCCAGAGCTTGGACAATAGTTTTGAACATATGGTAAGGTCTGTGGCTAGGGGGAAATTATGTCACGATATTTTATCATAATGTAAGAAATATTCCATGACAATGTCATGTGATGCTCAAAGAAAGTTTTATGAGTATGATGATCGAGTGCATAAATGTTTTGTTAGTTTACAGATTCTGTTCAAAATGTGTATCTAGAGAATGAAGAGTGGGGCAGTTTGGAGGTGAAAACTAGATATAGCTCAGATTAAGATGATAGTCTCTCATATCCAAATTTGATGTATTTAAAAAAGAAAATAATTTTAAAGTACTCGGTAAAATACAATTTTAAAAGAATGTTTAAATATCTATTATCATCTACTAATAAACCTTTACTTAGAGAGGAAAACTGTTTCCACACACCCTGACAATGCTAATTGGAAATGAAACTTTTTAGCCATTTTAAATAATACTTTCATTAAAATTAAGAGGCATCAGTGATATGAGTTTGTTTGGAATACCTTTTTCAAAGAAATTTTTGGAACTGATTTTCTTCCTAATTTTTGATGAAATAATGTTAAACTACTCTAACTTGCAGAAAAATATTCGGAGGAAACCAAATTTTTCTCAGTGATCCTTCCATTTTTAATAATCATAAATTTAAATAGATAATTCAGGGGAAACCCAGTTACATGACTTCATGATTGTTTAATGAATGGTTAGGAGACTCCAGGTTTTCTTTCAAGAAAGCATTTCCTGATTTTCTGGATATATTTTTGTCATCCTCCAGTTCAGTGGGATTGTGATGTATGTATCCATATATATATGTGTGTGTGTATGTGTTCTTATGCCATATTGTAATTTTTTTAGAAAGAATTGGTAATAAAATTAAACTCCTTCTTACCAAGAAAGGAGATTCCACAGATATACAAACAAATCACTGGAACTCTGAATAAACAGCTCCTAAACTCAAAATTTCTACTATGCTTTTTGAAAGTTACTGCTCAAACAGGAGAGAAATGTCACTGTTAAGGACCATTACTTGACAAATAGGGAGTCAACTATTCACAGCATACCATTGGGGAGAGGAATGGTTCATAAAAATAAGAACCTAGTTCATCAAGGAGAATGTACTGCCATCCATTCTATGCACACGTGGTTATAGAATTCATCAATGAAGTAATAAATGAAAACATCAGAGAAATATGTAATTAAAAATTTTTATGTTTGATGCACACCACCCTCTTTCCCTTCATCAAGTTTTTTAGTGATATGTATCATTCATACATGAACCTACAAAAACTTAAAGTGAAGAGCAAAACACATGACCTTACAAAATAAAGGGGCATAGCTCCTTACAGGGCACCTATGAACACATCTCAAAGAGGAAACTGAATTATGAATCATTTCTGAAAACTTGGCCAGACCGTCTTTCAAACATGACTAATAAGTATGAATGATACCACACTTTTGTTTGCTTTTTCTGACATCATCCTTTTTTAAACTACCTGTTTCAATGATAAATATTAAACCAATATCCTACTTATGAAATGTTTACATTCCCTGATGATTGGTATATTCACAGAGGTGTGCTTTGCTTTCTTCAATCATTATTAAACCCTTTCAATATTTCTATAATAATTATAGTAAAGAAAGAAAATCCAGATGATCAAAGAAATTATTCACCTCTCAAACCTCTTGTTTACACTGCCATATATAAGTATTTTTATGGGTATCCATGAAAAAAATTTTGGTTATCTATCCATTCCATTGATATATGATCACATACCACATCATGTGGAGGTAGGTAGCAATGAATGGTCTATTAAAATGGGTTGCAAATGTAATTAATACAAAATTATATATTGAAATGGATATAAGTTTGAAAGACAATGTAAATTTTTAAAGGGAGTGAAATTTGGTTATATTTATTATAATCAATGATATGAAAGATATAGAATGGCACAAACACTTATAAAGGAAAATAATTAGTCTGATGTAGTGGAAATTAATATAAACAAAATTATAATTATTTTATTCTGGGAGAAACATTCAGGCATAATAACTTCTAGGCATGAAATAATTATTTTATCATGCAATTTCCAATAAGGCATTCATTCTTTCTGAGAAAAAAATTCCCCTTTGGGAGTTGACCATATCCCATTCACACAAATTCCCACACATAACAAGATCACTAAGAAATCCATTGAATTTCCAATCAAAGACATTCATAGCAATGAAGTCCAAGGGCAGAGCAAGAAATGAGAATAGAATGAGAAACTATTGTCATCTCAATGAAGAGCCATTTTTATCAAAAGTCACCAGACACCAGATACATCAAATTTTAGTGCTGCAGATTATTTGGAACTCGGGTCATGGAGGATGTTATCTTTGGAAAAGACAGCCTCAGGAGAAAAGAGAAAAGAAAGAGAAGAAAGGAATCCTGGAGTAGAGAGCCTGCATCCTAAATTTCAAAATTAGAATGAAAAGGCAAAAAAAATCCACTAGCCAACTCAGAACTTTGTGGAAAAATTTAAAACACAAGATTCTTTAAAACAGACACAACACATACATACAACATTCCAGATATGTTGAGGCAAGTTTTGTAAAATAGTCTTGAACATATGGTATAGTATGTGGTTAGGAGGAAGTAATATCATGATATTTTATCATGATGTAAGAAACATTCCACCACAGTGTTAAGTGATGCTGGAGGAAAGTGGTATGAGTATGCAGATTGAGTGCATAAATATTATATTAGTTTACAGATTCTGTTAAAAAAATATGTTTTGACAGAAACAAGAATATGTCAGTTTGGAGGTGAAAATTAGGTATAACTCAGATGAGGATGATACTCTCTCATGTTCAAATTTGTCATATTTAAGAAACAAAATTACTTTTACAGTACCCCATAAAATACAATTTTATTGATGACTACCCTTGTGAGTCTTTGCTCTTGTAACTGAGACTTAGCCTGCAGTTGTGGGGTGCCTAAGGGTTGCCACCTGAGAGCCTCCTTGTTGCTCAAATGTGGCCTCTCTCTAAGCCAAACTCAGCATATGATTACATTACCCACAAATAAACATAACATGTACACAGTAAAATATGCCAGATTTGTAGTTTCATTTGAAACCAACAGCAAATCATGAAACATCATTAAAAATTTGAGTAAAAGTCAATCTAGAGTAACTACTAAATGATGTTAAAATTATCTCATTGATCAGTAAACTTCAGAAGAAAAATAAACAGATCTTACATTTAAGGTCCTTCTTAAACACCAGGCAACTTTTCAAAGTTAGTGCATACAATTAGTAATTTTGGCCATGCTGCACAAATCTTTGTTTAAAACATCTGGTATACAGAAAAACTCGTGTATTCTCTATTTTGAATCATAAGCTCAAAACCCAAAATTAAAAGATCCACTAGAAGAATTTTAAATTATTTACAAATCCAGCAGGTTCAATTGCCATAATGGCTTAGCTTCCATCCCCACGTGGTTTTCACCTTCTGCAGCAGCAGGTATCAGTTCCTAGATCTCACAAGAAGCTGTTTCCACTATTATTCATCAGTCATTATGAACAGTTCCAGCAGTGCCTCAACAGCTGCCGAATAACCCTCATGTTCCAAGAACAGAGCTTTTAGCTGTCCTTTGGACCAAAAGTCCACTGCATATGCTAGCAGCTTCATAGAGACCATATTGATTCTGAGAAAATTCCCAACAAGCACAGCTCTATAAATATTCTCCTCCAATGCACACATCTGAGCAATGGAGCCAATGTTGTTGGTGATAGTGACCTAAGTCGCTTGGGCAAGTTCTTCCTTGCTGATGGATTCTCACTTTTCCTTACTCATCATGTTGCCAAAGCTTGATGCTGCAGCAGATCCTTAAAGACAAATTGTTCATAGTCTCCTCTGTAAATGTCCTTCACCAGCTTATCAACATTGGTGTCATCACCTTTAGCTGCCATTTCCAGAGCTTCTTCAAAGGTGTCACAACCAGTCAGCCAGCAACATAGGCCTAGGAATTTTCCCCCTCAAAGACTGGTCCCTGTACCTCTTTTGTAGTTGTCCTTGGAGTACGCTGCTAGGATGCTGGCACCTGAGCCCTTGTTAACCAGCAACACAGGGTAAGGATTATCAAGGCAGAGTGGCTTTATTTTGTTGACCCATTCAGGATTTGTAGGATTTTCAAAATAGTAATATGCCAGCTTGCCATTGAAGCCAACAGAATCAACAAGTAGGCCCTGATTCAGACAGTCCACTTCATCCAGTTTATGGAGCTGCAGATCAGCCATGTGGCCTGTTCTTCATCATATCCATCCTACTCCACAGCAGGTGTTTCCTGGCCAGAGAGTCATGTTGAGGTGGTGGCTGGGGCTGGAGCTCGGGTTGGAGCAGGATCCACTGGGGCTTAGCTTCACCACTGCCTGTGGTACCCCAACTGCAGAGGAGTGGGGGGTGGAAGCCACAGTGCAGAGCCAGTTCATGACTGCAATGTTGACTTGGGGCCCTGGGGCATGTGGGCCTAGCGCTCTTGCTGCTGCCCATGGTCGCCCGTGACTAGGGCTAGTGGAGCAGCAGTCTCTAGCTCAGGTGGCCTCATTGGAGGTCATTCTCAGATGTCTTTATTTCCCTGGATCCTACCTGTGGTTTCTGATCCAGCAGCCACAGAGCCAGCGCTGGTGGGTGGCAAGCTGGATATATTCATTTTTTTCCATTAAATTTGGGATGTTTTCTGTCATTATTTCTTTGAATATCCCTTTTGCCCATTTATTCCTTTCCTCTTCTTCTGGGACTCTCATAATAGATATATTGACAAGCATGATCAATTTTTAGGTTCTGTTTCCTCTGGCAGATTATTTGTTCATAAAACTCAGCCTAGATCATTTAAGTGGTCATATCTTTGAGTTCATTGAATCTT
>JAKSZT010053759.1:0-25240 GCA_026826555.1 Tolypeutes matacus | reverse complement strand
AGTGGTGCTCAGAGAACTGGATATCCATATCCAAAAGAATGAGAGAAGAATACCATCTCACACCTTATACAAAAATCAACTCAAGATGGATCAAAGATCTAAATATAAGAGCCAAAACCATAAAGACCTTGGAAGATAATGTAGGGAAACATCTACACGATCTTGTAATAGGAAATGGTTTCATGAACCCATTTAAAAAATGGGCAAGTGACCTGAAAAGACAATTCTCCAATGAAGAAATACAAATGGGTCAAAAGCACATGAAAAAATGCTCAACATCCCTCGCTATCAGGGAAATGCAAATCAAAACTACAATGAGATAACATCTTACACCCATCAGAATGGCAGCTATTAAAAACACAGGAGACACTAAATGTTGGAGAGGATGTGGAGGAATAGGAATCCTCATCCACTGATGGACGGACTGCGGTATGGTCCAGCCACTCTGGAGGACAGTTTGGCGGTTCCTCCGAAAACTAACAATAGATCTTCCGTATGATCCAGCAATTCCACTGCTGGGTATATACCCAGAAGAACTGAAAGCAAAGACACAAACAGATATATGCACACCCATGTTCATAGCGGCATTGTTCACCATTGCCAAAAGTTGGAATCAGCCCCGGTGCCCATCAACAGACGAATGGAGAAGCAAATTGTGGTACATACATACAATGGAATTTTACTCAGATGTAATAAGGAACAAAGTGCTAACACGTGGAATAACGTGGTCTTGAAGACCTTATGTTGAGTGAAGCAAGCCAGGCACTGAAGGATGAACAGTATATGACCTCACTGATCTGAACTGAGGAAAGTGAGCAGTCTCTGAGAACCATTGTCTGAAAGATAGGTTAACAAGGGAGAGTAAGTGAAGAGCAGGCTTTGAACCATCACCCATATGAACATAATCTATGGTAAAGGGATAGAGAGTGGTTGCATGTTGGGGGATGGGGCAGATGGGTGGTGGTGTTCCGGGGTTTGGTGGTGCAGCACTGGTGGGTGGGTGGATTAAGAAGGGAAGGTTCAAATTCCCAGGGCATATAACTGTGAATCTTGACATTCCATGGGTCGGGATAGGGTTGTATCATGGGCCAAAGGGGGCTGGGGGGAAGGGAACAGTCAAGATCTAATGGGGTGTTTGGTGGTCATGGGGAAGGTTTTTCATTACCTTACAGTAATGGACAAAGGACATGGTAAATATCATCAAAATTATTAAACTATCATCTAAATTGTAAACTATACTGTAAATCATAGACAATGTTTAGTTGCTATATTTTGCTTTCTGTATAACAGTTGTAATAATGCTAACACCCAAAAAAAGGGGGGGTTAATATGGGGTGGGCAAGTGGGGGTGGTTTGGTATCTGGGAGTGTCCAGTACTCCATGTGTGACTTTGCTGTGACCTAAAACTTCTTTGAAAATTAAATGAAAAATTGGGAGACAATGGGGATTGAGAGGGGGAAGATGTCAAGGCACACTGGAAATCCGATAACACAGTGATAAAAGGAAGGCAAAAAATGAAAAGAGAAAGGGGAAAAAAAAGAATAAATATATATATATATTTTAAAGGCATTTCCTTTGCTTTTTTGCCCATTTTTTTGAATGTCCCAATCTGCTAATTATATTTTGTTTTCTTTCTTTTGTTCGTTTGATTATTTGTTTTTGTTTTTGTTTTTTCTTTTTTTCTTTTTTCCTTCTCTTTGTTTTCCCCTGAGTTTCCTTATGTTTGTCTATTGCATGTAAGCTTATCATAGTTGTTTCTTTTTCCTAGTAAATGTATTTGATTATTTTATGGACAATATGTTAATGGAGGGTTGGGATCACAGAAGGATTACAATGGGTACTGCAGGGGATTATTGGTGGGGGTTGTCTGGGAGGGGGGATTCATGGGAATTAGTTCATACGAATATACATGAAGATATACAAAATCGTTCTAAAGATCAAAAGATGGTGCATGGTCACGATAGGTGGACAATCACACAATAAATGAGGGAATCTGAATTCCCAGCCTGGAGAGCTCTTCCACAGTCTACAAGGGAGCAGCAATAGTCCTCTGAGCACAGGGACAGTGTCTGTCAAAATAGGATGACCCACTGATGTGTTTTTCTTTTATTGATGACTACCCTTGTGAGTCTTTGCTCTTGTAAATGAGACTTAGCCTGCAGTTGTGGGGTGCCTAAGGTTTGCCACCTGAGAGCCTCCTTGTTGCTCAAATGTGGCCTCTCTCTAAGCCAAACTCAGCATATGATTGCATTAACTTTCCCCCAACATGGGACATGACTCCCGGGGATGAGCCGCCCTGGCAATGAGGGATTAATACCAAGTGCCAACTGGCAACACAACTGGAAAAAGACCTTGAATAAAAGGGGGAAATGGTAAAGACAAATGAGTTCAAGTGGCTAAGAGACTTCAAAGAGAGTCAGGAGGTCATCTCAGAGGTAACTCTTACGCACACCTCAGTAGGAGCTCATAGAACATCTAAGTGCCTATCTCCCCACACAGAGGGGCTCCTGAGAGCTCTGGAGACACCCAGGTCCTATATAAGTGGGGATAGCACCAGAGACTGATGCCTTATCAGTGGGCTCTACTTTGGAATCTGTGCTCCTGAGAGTGACAGAATTGGACTCAAATAAGTCCTCCCTGCCCAGGGTTCATCAGTCCCTTCTATTCAAACCTATATGTGATGTAGAAGTTTTTAGGTATACTTCCAGAGACTGGACCCTCTGGCCTACCTATGTGCCAGTTGTGCGTGGAATCTCGGTGGAGCTGCAACTCCAATCCTACAGCTCAATGGACTCATCCAAGTCACCTGGCGAGGAGACAATGATGGGCAATGGCCATCCCAGGGAATGGAGAGGGCCTTCATCTGCAGGCAGGAGCATCCCACCCACCATATCCATGGGATATAAGCCCTCTCTCACTTGGAGGTGGAGTGGACATCACCATCCCAGTCCCCTCAGGATTGGGGGGAGAACTATGGGCTAGAGTGGACTTGATGGTATTCTGTTGTAGACATATGGTGATTCAAGCAATGGAAGAAATTATAACAATGCGGTGGAGCCAGTGGCCACTTGACACTTTTCGGGCAGGGAGGGGATGAATAGTTGAAATACAGGGGCTTCTTTGGGATTTGGAGGTTTTCCTGAGTACCGTTGTGGCAATGGATATAGGCCATTTTAAATCAGCACACACCACTCAGAACTGTGTGGGAGAGAGTGTGGTCTACGATGTGAACTGTGGTCTAGGGTTGGTGGCAAGGCCCCAGGATGTGTAAGTCCATTGAGAGTGGTGGGCCACAATTGTGGGAGATGTTTGTGTGGGACGTGGAGGGAGGTGTGGGGTGTGGGCAACATGGGAATCCCTGGGGATTCTGTGTAGTATTTTCGGTAATGTAAGCACCTCTTAAAATATATTTATATATATATATAAATTTTAAAAAAAGGGGGAAACAGAGAGATGGAGAGTTGAGGAATTTTCTTGTTTATTGTTTGTCATTTTTTGTTTAATATTATTGTTGAAATAATGAAAATACTCTAATAATGATTGAAATGATGAATGCACAACTATGAGATTATACCAAATACTATTATTGTACACATTGAATGAATTGTATGCTTTGTTAATATGTACCAATAAAATAGATTTGTTAAAAAAAAAAAAAACCAATAGAAAATCAGCAAAACCATAAGTTAATTCTTTGCAGAGATCAGTAAAATTGACAAACATTAGCCAGACCGACAAGGAAAAAAGGACACAAATAACTCAAATAAAAAATGAAAAGGGGTACAATTACTATCAACTCCGCTAGGAAAATAAACAGACTATAAGAGGATACTGTGGAGTTTCCAAGATGGCGTTAGTTTAGGCGGGCACTCACTGCAAGCTCCCAGAGCAAGGCAGATTGTGGACAGGGTCCTACCCGGGGTCTGTGCTGTGGGCACATGTAATGAGAAGCTTGGGACATCTATCAGCGCAGATTGACGGTGTGGACAGAACAGTAGAGATTCGTGAGTTTTAAGCCTGCCTGTGGGGGTTGGCGCAGACAGCTGAGACCCACGCTTAGGGAAAATAAATGCTGGTTGGAGCCGTGAGCCCCAGGTCTCGGCAACTGGGTGACAGGATCCAGTGGGAGGGGGTGCTCTCTGAGGGGGGGCTCTGGTCAAGGGGTGAGAGAGTTTTGTTTTCTGGGGATTTGGCTGCCTGGAGCCCCTTGCAACTTGGGTGAACAGAACAGCTGGAGTGAGTCAGCACCCGGTGGAGCGGAGGGGTCAATCTGTTCAGAGAGGAAGTTGATTTGCCTAACTGCCCATGGATAAGCCCCGGGCCCCCGTCGAGCCAGGAAGAGGGATCACTCACTCAAAGAGGGAGGGTTCTGGTGGAGGACAGGAAGGGGAAATATTTTTGCCATCGATTTGGCTGCCTGGACGTCCTCATAGCTTTGGGGAGCAGAAAAGCTGACTGTAAGCAGTACCAGGCTGAGAGGAGAGGTGAATCTGCTGAGGAAACCTGATTTACCCAGGAACCCAGTGATGCTGGAGCTCGGCTCCAGAGGGGTGGAGTCGGCTGTCTTTAGCATTCTGCAAGGACTAAAATCATAGCTCTAGCCCCCCTGGGGAGTCCAGGATGTGGGACATGTTTGATTAATTCCCATCAGCCCAGTTAGTGTCCCCTCTGTGAGGGGGGTGGTCTATAGGAGGACTTATTTTAGATCCTGTATTTCACCAAAAATTTTTTAAAAAGAGATGGTCACTTCAATAAATGAAAAATAAATTCTTTTTATTTTAGTTTAATAGCTATAAGCTATTTCATGACCTGCATATAGAACCCTATGAGGAAATTGATCAACACAAGCAGGCAGAGAGGAACTATGTGGACCCTAGGGCAATCATTGATCTTCCTTAGCTCTGTTTGATGGCTTGCCTGTGTGGTTGTTTGGTTTTTCTCTGTTTATTTGTTGCCTCTTGCTTTTATTTCCTCTTTCCTCACCCTTTTATTTTTTCTTTCATTTTTTAAAATTAGGTGCTGCTAGATTGTCACTTCTTTGCTATGCTTCTTCTTCAGTAATTTCCCATTCTGTCTATATTGATTTTGTATTCCAAACTATCACTCATCCTTCTTTCATCTTTCTGCCTTCTGCTTTCTGTTGTGGCTCTTTTATACCACATTATTTCATATGCCCACAACTTAAGGGTGCCAAATTCTATTCCATCTATTTTGTTTTCTTCTTTTTTTTTATTAATATTAACTCTTTCTGTTCAGCCCTTCCTTCACTATTTCTCTCCCTCCTCATTATTCTAGCCTTCTAAATCACTATATATAATCCTCTATTTGGTTTCCCAGTCATTGTAGGAACTCCACTTTTTTCCCTATTGCTCTACACTGCCTACATGAGTTAAATATTCATTTTATTAAGCCTCATTTGGCCCCTCTTCTAACTTATATCAATAACACTATTATCCTTCTTCCTTCCTCACATCTTTGGATTCCTCTGGCCCTAATCTTTTGCCTTCAAGTGAACATAGAAAGAAGCAAGGAAATAAAATGAGAAGAAAAAGTGTCAAAGAGAAAACTTAACACACATGCAGAACCACCAGCTAAATAAAACTCTGGAGCACAGAGAGAAGCTAAACAACTGAATAAACCCATCAAGATAAAATGATGACAAGAGGGCAACAAAAATTTACAAACAATACAAAAAACAGGAAAACATGGACCAGTCCAATGAACAAACTAAAAACCAGGAAGTGATGCAGAACATTGAACAACTAATCAAAGCTATCCAAACAAATATCATGGACCAACTTAAAGAAGTGAAGGAAGAGATTATGAGTATAAAGAAGACACTGGAAGAACATACTGAAGAAATTGTAAACATGCCTAAAAAGATAATTGATATGATGATGAACAAGGGCACAATCCAAGAAATCAAAAAGATGCTGGATTCACATAACAGTATATTTGAACAGGCAGAAGAAAGAACTAGTGATGTGGAAGACAATACAGTTAGAAATCAAACAGATAGTAGAACAGATACACAAAAATATAGAAAAAATCCAACAGGGACTCAGGGAATTAATCGACAACACAAAATGCACAAACATATGCATTATGGGCATCCCAGAAGGAGAAGAGAAGGGAAAGGGAACAGAAGGAGTGTTGAAGGAAGTAATGGCTGAAAATTTCCCTACCTTATTGAGAGAGATGGATGTGCAGATCCAGGAAGCACAGTGCACCCCAAATACTATAAAACCCAAAAGGCTAACTCCAAGACATATACTTGTCAAAATGTCCAATGCTCAAGACAAAGAGAAAATACTCAAGGCAGCAAGAAAAAAGAGAACAATCACATAAAAGGGAAGCACAATAAGATTAAGTACTGATTTCACAGCTAAATCCATGGAGGCAAGAAGACAGTGGTATGACATAGTCAAAATACTAAAAGGAAACAACTTCCAGCCAGGAATTCTCTATCCAGCAAAACTGGAATTCAAAAATGATGGAGAGTTCAAAATATTCAAAGATAAACAGAAATTAACATAGTATGTCAATAGGAAACCTGCACTTCAAAAATACTAAAGGAATTTCTACAAGTTGAAAGGAGAAAACAAGGTAGAGAGAGTTGGAGAAGAGTTTAAAAACAAACGAAAAAACAAAAACAGAAACAAAACAATATATGACATACATTAAACCAAAGAAAAAATGGCTGAAGTCAGAAATTCATTACAAGTAATAACACTGAATGTTAATGGATTAAATTCACCAATCAAGAGACACAGATTGGCAGAATGGATAAGGAAATATGACCCATCTATATGCTGTCTACAAGAAACCCACCTTTGACCCAGGGATTCAAGGAGGCTGAAAGTGAATGGCTGGAAAACCAGTTTACAAGCTAACAATAGCCAAAAAAGGGCAGGAGTAGCTATTCTAATATCAGACAAAATAGAATTTAAATGCAAAACTATTGTAAGAGACAAAGATGGGCACTATATATTAATAAAAGGGGTAATCGCTCAAGAAGAGAGAACAATAATCAACATTTACGCACCTAATCGGGGTGCCTCAAAGTACATGAGGCAAACTCTGGAAAAATTAAGAGGAGAAATAAATGTCTCTACAATTATACCACGGGACTTCAATACACCATTATCATCATTAGACAGAACATCTAGACAGAGAATCAATAAAGAAACAAAGGCTCTCAACAATACATTAGAGGACCTGGACTTAATAGACATATACAGAATGATACAACCAAATAAGGCAGGGTTTACATTCTTCTCGAGTGCACATGGATTGTACTCCAAAATAGACCACATGCTAGGCCAGAGAAGAACTCTCAATGAATTAAAAAAGATTGAGATTATACAAAGTAATTTCTCTGACCACAAGGGAATGAAATTGGAAACCACTAAGGGTCAGAGAAACAGGTTAGGCACAAGGATATGGAAGTTAAACAACACACTCTTAGGCAGTGGGTCAAAGAGGAAATCTGAAAAGAAATCAGTAACTACCTTGAAACTAATGAAAATGACAACACTACATACCAAAACCTATGGGATGCAGCAAAAGGAGTCCTAAGAGTGAAGTTCATAGCCATAAATACATATATTAAAAAAGAAAAAAGAGCTAAAATTTAAGACGTAACTGCACACTTGGAGGAATTGGAAAAACAAAAACAAACTAAACAAAAAAGAAGTAGAAAGAAGGAAATAACAAAGATTAGAAAAGAACTAAATGAAATAGAGAATAAGAAAACACTGGAAACAATAAACAAAACCAAAAGCTGTTTCTTCAAGAATGTCAATAAAATTGACAAACCCTTAGCCAGACTAACAAAGAAAAAGAGAGAACAGGTGAAAATACATAAAATAAGGAATGAGCAAGGGGACATCACTACCGACCCCACAGAATTAAAGAGTATCGTACAAGGATACTTTGAAAAATTATATGCCAAGACGAATGATAATTTAGAGGAAATGGACACGTTTCTAGAAACTCACAAACAGCCTACATTGATGAAAGAAGAAATAGATGAACTCAACAGAATAATTACAAGTAAAGAGATAGATTCAGTCATCAAAAACCTCCCAACTAAGAAGAGCCCAGGACGAGATGGCTTCACAGCTGAATTTTACCAAACATTCCAAAAAGAGCTAACACCAATTCTGCTTAAACTCTTCCGAAAAATAGAAGTAGAAGGACTATTGCCTAACTCACTGTATGATGCCAACATTACCATAATTTCAAAACAAAACAAAGACACCACAAGAAAGGAAAATTACAGGCCAATTTCTCTAATGACCCTAGATGCTAAAACCTCAACACAATACTTGCTAATCACATTCAACAACATATCAAAAGCATTATAAACCATAACCAAGTGGATTTCATCCCAGGTGTGCAAGGATGGTTCAATATAAGAAAATCAATCAATGTAATACACCACATAAATAGATTGAAAGAAAAAAATCACATGATCATCTGTATAGATGCAGAAAAAGCATTCAACAAAATACAGCACTCTTTCCTCATAAAAACACTACAAAAAATAGGAATAGAAGGAAATTTTCTGAATATGGTAAAGGGTATATATGAAAAACTCAAAGCGAACATCATTTTCCATGGTGAAATCCTAAAAGCCTTCCCTCTGAGATCGGGAACATGACAAGGATGTCCACTATCACCACTCCTACTTAAAATGGTCTTAGAAGGTCTTCCGTGAGCATTGAGGCAAGAAAAGGACATAAAAGGCATCCAGTTTGGAAAAGAAGAAATAAAACTTCATTATTTGCACATGACATGATCCTATACATAGAAAGCCCTGAGGAATCTACAACAAGGTTTCTAGAATTTATAAAGGAGTTCAGTAATGTTGCAGGCTATAAGATCAATGCTCAAAAATCAGTAGCATTTCTGTACACCAATAACGAGCAAACTGAGGAGGAAATCAAGAAAAAAATACCATACATAATAGTAAACAAAAGAATCAAATACCTAGGAATAAATTTAACTAAAGATGTAAAAGGACTTATATACTGAAAGCTACACAACTCTGTTAAAGGAAATCAAAGAAGACTTAAATAAATGGAAAAATATTCCCTGTTCATGGATAGGAAGGCTAAACATCATCAAGATGTCTACCCTACCCAAACTAATCTACGGATTTAATGCAATCCCAATAAAAGTCAACACTGTATTTTTTAAGGAACTGGAAAAACTAACCACAAAATATATTTGGAGAGGCAAAAGGTCCCGAATTGCCAAAGACATATTGAAAAAGAAAAATGAAGTTGGAGGTACCACACTTCCTGACTTTAAAACATACTACAAAGCCACGGTGATCAAAACTATGTGGTACTGGCACAAGGATAGACCTACTGACCAGTGTAACCGAATTGAGAGTTCTGATATAGATCCTCACATACACAGTCATCTGATATTCGACAAGGCCATGAAGCCAACTCAGTTGGGAGAGAATGGCCTCTTTAACAAGTGGTCCTTGGAGAAATGGATATCCATATCCAAAAGAATGAGCGAAGAATACGATCTCACACCTTATACAAAAATCAACTCAAGATGGATCAAAGATCTATATATAAGAGCCAAAACCATAAAGACTTTGGAAGATAATGTAGGGAAGCATCAACAGGACCTTTTAATAGGAAATGGTTTCATGAGCTTCACAGCCAAAACACGAGCAGAAAAAGGAAAAATAGATAAATGGGATCTCATCAAAGTTAAAAACTTCTGCACCTCAAAGAACATTATTAAGAAAATAAAATGGCAGCCTACCCAATGGGAGAAAATATTTGGCAACCATATATCTGACAGGAGCCTAAGAAAACTTACACTATTCACTGATGTTATGAGCGTATGAGCATATATCTAGAAAAAGTATGAAATATCCCTCCAAATATGCCTGGAATTAATAGAGAAGTTTAGCAAGGTGGTAGGATTGAAGATTATTATGCAAAAAACCAATAGCATTGGGAGTCAGATGGAGCTCAATGGTTGAGCACTTGCTTCCCATGTATGAATTCCTTGATTCAATCCTTAGTCCTGGTACAATAAAAAAAAGGGTTTCTATATATTACTGATGGGTATTTGAGGAGGAATTCAGAAAAAAATTTCATTGATAATAATGACTGAAGAGTCAAATATTTAGGAATAAACTTAACCAAGGACCTAAAGGACCTATATTCAGAAAATTAGAAAACATTGCTAAAAGAAACTAAAGATGACTTAAATAAGTGGAAGGATATTCTATGTTCATGGAATGGAAGACAAAATATTGTTAAGATGTCAATTCTTCCCAAAATCATTTACAGATTCAATGCAATCCCAATAAAAATCCCAAGTCTTTTTTTACAGAAATGGAAAAGCCAATAATTAAATGTATTTAGAAGGGTAAGGAAACCAACAGCCAAAAATTTCTTTAAGAAAGAATGAACTTGGAGGATTCTCATTTCCTAACTTTAAACAAATTTCTTAGCTACAGTGGTAAAAAAAGCAAAACACCATGGTACTGGCATAAAGACAGACAGGTTGAACAATGGAACCAAATCAAGAACTCAGAAAAAGACCCTCACAACTACATTCAAGTAATTTTTGGCATGGCTGTTCAGCCCATCTAGCTGGGCCGGCCAGAACAGTCTATTCAACAAATGGTTTTGGGAAAACTGGATATCCATATCCAAATTAAGAATGAGGACACCTATCTCACACCTTATACAAAAGTTAACTCAAAATGAATCAAGGACCCATAGCAACAACCATAAAACTCCTAGAAGAAAATGAAGGAAAAGATCTTCAAGATTTTGTGGTAGGCATTAGTTTCTTAAACCTTACACCCAAAGCATGAGCAACAAAAGAAAAAATAGATAACTGGGACCTCCTCAAAATTAAATACTTTTGCATTTCAAAAGACTTTGTCAAAAGGGTGAAAAGGCAACCAACTCAATGGGAGAAAATATTTAGTAATCATGTACCTGATAAGGGCTTAAAATCCATGATCTATAAAGAGATAATACAACTCAACAATAAAAAGACACACTACCTGATTAAAAAATGGACAAAAGACAATTGTTCAAAGAAGAAATACTAATAGCAAAGAAACGCATGAAAAAAATGTTCAACATCACTAGCGATTAGGGAAATGCAAATCAAAACTACAATGAGATATCATTTCACACCTATTAGACTGGCTGCTATTAAAAGTCAGAAAATTGTAAATGTTGGAGTGGATGTGGAGATATAGGAACATTTATTCACTATTAGTGGGAATGTGGAATAGTACAGTCACTGTGGAATACTGTTTGGCAGTTCCCCAGGAAGTTGAATATAGAGAATTACTAGGTTTATACCAGAAGAACTGAGAGTAGAGATATGAACAGACATCTTCACACCGATGTTCATATAGGCATTATTCACGACTGTCAAAAGATGGAAACAACCCAGGTGTCATCAACTGATGAAAGGATAAACAAATTGTAGAGTATACACTTGTTAGAATATTATGCAGTGGTAAGAAGAAACGAAGTCATGAAGCATATGACAACATGGATCAACCTGGAGGGCATTATGATGAGTGAAGCAAGCCATACACAAAGGACAAATATTGCATGATTACAGTATTATGAATTAAATATATTTGTAGGCCACAGTAATGAAGGATGTTTACGTGGGAGGGGTGGGAGTGGGGCATATGGGTATCCCTATAACTTTTGTGTAACATTTATGTAATATAAGTATCTTTTAAATAATTAAATATATATATGTATTGTATAAACTCATGAAGTTAATAATTAGAATATAGGTCACCAGAAAATAGAAGGAGGGTAGAAAATGGAAAGCTAAGGGTTAATCGGTGAAGAACTGGTAAAAAAGGTGGTTGATAAATTTTTGGAAATGATTAGAAATGGTGAAAGCACATCACAGTGTTTGTAACTAGCAGAGCCAATATACAGGTATAACAGTGATTGAAAAGGAAAGTCTTAGGAAAGCTAAAAAATGTAATATGGAACTGTGTAAGACAGTAAAACCTCATGTAAATCATGAATATGGGTGATATTGCATATATAACACTGTTTTAACAAGAAATAAATACAACTAAACTAAAGAAAGTTAAATAGAATAGCAGCTATGTACAGCAGTGTAAGCATATAGAGACTGAGCAGATGAGTTTTGTTTGGTTAATTGGTTTTTGTTTATTAGTATTACTATTATTATTTGAATAATGAAAATGCTCTAAAACTGATTGAAGAGATGAATGCACAACTAACTGATTATACTGAATACCACAGATAGTACACTTTGGATGGATTCATGCTTTATTTTAATATGTATCAATAAAATTGATTTTTTTAAAAAAATGGGCAAAAGCCTTGAATAGACATTTCTCCAAATTTGATATAGAAATGGCTAAAAAGCACATAGAAAGATACTAAACATCACTAGCTATTAGGAATTAAAATCAAAGCTACACTGAGATACTATTTCACACTCACTAGAATGGTTACTATTAATAAAAGAGAAAAATAAAATGACAGAGAATTTGTGACCAAATAGGAATATTCCTTCATTGCTGGTGGGAATGTAAAATGGTGTAGCTGCTGTGGAAGACAGTTTGGCAGGTCCTCGGAAGCTAAGTACAGAATGACCATATGACCTGGCAATGCTTCTACTAGGTATAGACTCAAAAGAATTGAAAGCAGGGACTCAGTTATTTGCACAATGATGTTCTTAGTGACATTATGCACAATTACCAAAAGTAAGAAGCAACCCAAGTGTATATCAACCAATGAATCGGTAAACAAAATGTGGTATGTTCATGTAATGGAATACTATTAAGCATTAAAAAGGAATGAAGTTCTGGCTCATATGACAACATGGATGAACCTCGAAGGCATTATTTTAAGTAAAATCCGGACACAAAAATATAAATATTGTATGATTTAACTGATATGAAATAATAAGAAAAAGTGAACTCTAACTCACAGAATTAAACTCCAGAATATAGATTACAGGGGCTGGATTGGGTATAGGGAATGGGGAGTTGCTTAATTTACACAGAATTTGTATTTGGGTTGATTCTAAAGTTTTGGAAATGGATGGTGGTGACTATAGCACAACATTGTGAGTATAATTAGCACTGGATTATATATGTGAATGTAGTTTAAAAAAGATTGTTTCTGGTTATATATGTGCTACTAGAATAAAAATTAAAAGATAAAATATAGGACTGCAAAATAAGGGACCTAATTGAGATTTAGGGCTTAAACTAAATAAGAAAAATCATTTAAAAAATAATCCTTAAATATGTGCTAATATCTTTCTGAGAAGATGGCAGTGTAGAGACAGACAGGGCTCACCTCTCTTCTAAAAACAGAAAGAGGAAAGGCAGAAATATCCTAAAAAATAACTATCCTAGATGTTTGCAGGCCAGGGAGTGTTGCCCACTATCCAGGGGGAGGCAGGATTGGGAGACTGAGAAGCCAGTAACTGTTTAAGTTCCACAACAGGTGCCCATCCCCTAAACTCAAAGCAAGTACTCTCAGTACAGACCAGGTGGCTGCCACTGACACAGAGGAGAATGGAGATTTTTTTCTCCCTGGAGAAAGAGAGGGCACCACTGAGGGCAAATACAGCTTCTGATCAGCAACTTTGTACCATGGAGCCTGGCTCTGTCCCAGGGCCCTAGCTGGCCCTGAGGGGCAATACCCACAGACATTATTTCAGCTACCAGGTAGGGGTTGGAGAAAATACACTCCCCTCAAAGGCTGCAGAGAAATGTTTGCCAAAGAGCACCATCTGCTGGCAATCCAAGAACATGCACCCCAGAAATTCTGATGTGAGTGATGTAGCTCAAGTGGTTGAGTGCTGCTTTCCCATGTACGAGGTCCCAGGTTCAATCCTGGGTGCCTCCTAAAAAAAACAAATAGAAAAAATATAGCTCTCATTGGGGAATAGAGGTAGATCAGTGGCTGAGCACCTGATTCCCATCTTCACATGTATGAGGACCTGAGTTCAACCCCGGATATTTACTTTAAAAAAAGAGAGACTTTTTGGCATCTTTACTGTCCCTCTCCCCAGGGCCCTTGGAAACTGATCTGTACCCCATTAGTGGGTCCCTGTCCATGTCCCTGTTTTCATCAGTTATACACAGGCAATTTTAAAGACCACAATGATTTGAACAAAGAATCAAAGAAGAGCCATAACATGAAGCCAATCAACATTAAAATCCTAGACATGCGAGAAAAACCGACCAGTAGAGTAAACTCATCATCATAAAAGATGCCTGCACAACAGCAAATATTACAAGCCATACTAAGAAACAGGAAGATATGGCTCAGAAAAAGGAACAAATTAGAATGTCATAGGAAGCACAGGATTTGAAGCAACTAATCAATGATGTTCAAAAAAATCTCCTAATGTAACTCAAGGAGTTGAAGGAAAATATGGCTACAGATATAAAGGCCACTAAGATGACACTGGGCAAGCTTGAAGAAGAATTTGAAAGCTTGAACCAAAAAATAACAGATATTATGGGAATGAAAGACACAATGGATGAGATTAAAAGTATGTTACAGATATCCAAGATGGCAAAGTAGGGAAAAGTAGGATGCATTCTTCCTCAAGAAACTGTGCAAAGGATACAGAATAAGTGGAACCAGGTGATAAAGAGGATTCCTAATACAAAACCAAACAAAAATAAAACCCTAGACTACATTAAGAAACCAACCAACTGAATAAGCCGATCAAGTTAAATAGATGCCTGGACATCAGCAAAAAATTACAAGCCATACTAAAAAAGAGGAAGTCATGGCCCAGACTAATGAACAAAGCATGAGGAGAAACACAATGTGGAACAACTACTCAAGGATATCCAAATAAATATTCTCAACTCATTGAAATGAAGGAAGAGATCAAAGCTATCAAGAAGACACTAGGGAAACATGCACAAGAAATTGTAAACATACATAAAAAGATAGCAGATCAGAGCGTTCCAGGAAGATGATATCAGAGTAGGCAGGCAGGACTCAACTCTCTCACAAAACAATGGAAAAAGGGCCAAAAGCTGTTCAAGGGACCTGCTTTGGGGGTCAGCAGTCCAAGACAGTGCTATACAACTCCCAGGAAGGCAAGGGACAGGGAGAGAAGAATTCAAAACAAATAATATGAGTTACCACATTTTATGAGTTTCCTGCAGCAGCCAGAAAGAGTTCCCATAACCCACACTCAAGATATATAACCTGGATAAAACCCCTGGCTCACTGCAGCCAACAGAGAGGGGGATAGATATCTTCCTCCCTGACTGATGTTATGAATGACAAGGGAGAGGCAGTCAGGGAGGGGCTGTTCTTCAGTTAATTCAGCCAGCAGAGCCTGCTTTGAATCTTGGCTCTGGCCAGATGAAAACACGAGAAAGCAGAGATTGAAAAAAACAACTCCTTGGAAAGGTGTGCTGAAGAGCACTATCTGTTGGCAGGTCTTGAAATTGCAAGGAGAAAAACTGCTTTTAGGGCTCTCTTAACCTGAAGTCATGGGAAAAAATGTGCACCCCCATTAGCGAGTTCCTGACATGATTTTGATAACTTAAGCTGGGCAATTTTTTAAAAAAGATTTATTTATTTATTTATTTATTTATTTATTTATTTATCCCCCCCCCTTGATGTTTTGCACTATCTGCTTTCTGTGTGTTCTTCTGTGTCTGCTTGTATTCTCTTGGCAGCACTGGAAACTGATCCTGGGACCTTCTGGAGTGGGAGAGAGGCACTCAAACTCTTGTGCCACCTCAGCTCCCTGGTCTGCTGCATCTCTTATAGTAACTCCTCTGTGTCTTTTTTTATTTCATCATCTTGCTTCACCATCTCTCTGCACATGTAAGCATTCAGCAAGGATCAGCACTCCTGGGTGGGCCAGCTCTCCTGTGTGGGCCAGCTTGCCTTTCACCTGTTTTGAAAGGCCCTGGGAATCCAACCCTGGATATCCCATATGGTAGATGGGAGCCTAATTGCTTGAGCCACATCCATTTGCCCGTGGGCAATTTTAATAACTTAGAATAAGTTGAATCAAATATCAAAGAAGAGTTGTGGAAAAAGTAAAAATAGGCAAGAAAGAGAAATTGATCATTAGAGAAAATTCATCAGATGCCTAAACATAATAAAAAAAAAATTACAAGCCACACTAGGAAACAGGAAGGGATGGCCCAGCCAAAAGAACAAACCAAACTTAAGGCAATTAATCAGTGATAATTGCACAACTCTACTGTCAATTCAAACAATTAGAAGAAAATACAACTAAAGAGAGAAAGGATATTAAGATGACACTGGGTGAGCATAAAGAACAATTTGAAAGACTGGAAAGGAAAGTAACAGAACTTATAGGAATGAAAAGTACATACACAGAAGAACTGAAAGCAGTGACACAAACAGACATCTGCACACCAATGTTCATAGTGGCATTATTCATGATTGACAAAAGATGGAAACAACCCAGGTGTCCATCAATTAATGAATGGATAAACAGATTGTGGTGAGTACATACAATGGAATATTATACACCAGTAAGAATAAATGAAGTCATGAAGGATATAACAACATGGATGAACCTGGAGGACATTATGTTGAGTGAAGCAAGCCAGACACAAATGGACAATAATGTATGATTATGCTATTTGAACTAGTGCATAGCAGACAAGGAAACCTGTATCTTTCTTATTTTACAAAAGTAAAGAACCTCCTGTATTCACAGAGCATTATGTTAAAACTTGGATTTTAATGTTAATTGTAACTCAAAACAATTGCATAAGTGCCAATAAAAGGATTATCTTGCTGAGTTTTTGAAATTGAAGAAAACACTGCATTGGCATAGCATTAGTAAAAGCAGAGTTTTAACATTGATTGTGAGTGAAAACAAGTGCATAGTGGCCAAGAAAACAAGTACCTTAATTACTTTAAGAAAGTAAAGAACCTCCTGTGTTCAGAGACCATTAAATAAAACCGGAGTTTTGACATTGATTATATGTGAAAACACGTAGCCAATGAAACACGTTTCTTTATTGGTTATCAAAATTGAAGATTTGACTGCATCACTGGGTGATAGGTAAAACCAGTGTTTGGAAGTTGATTGTAAGTGAAAACCCATGCATAGCAGGAAATGAAATGAGTCTCAGACTTACTTTTCAAACAGAAAACCTACTGTATTCACAGAGGGTTAGGTAAAACCATTGTTTTGTATTTGATTGTAAGTGAAACACGTGAATAGCAGCAAATGAAACAAGAATCTTACTTATATTTCAAAAGTGAAGAAAGTACTGAATTTACACAGCATCAGGTAAATCCCATGCCTTGGCATGGATTGTGAGATAAAACAAGCATATAGCAGCCAAAGAAACAAGAATCTCACTTGCACTTCAAAACTTTTGTACCACTTGAAGTCACAGAACATTAAGTCAAATCAGTGTTTTAACATTAATTATAAGTGAAAATGTGCAGAGCAACCAGTGGCACAAGACACTTTCTTCATTTTCAAAAATGAAAAACTGACTGCATTGACAGTGTTTTAAGTAAACCAGGGTATTGAGGTTGAGTGTAAGTGAAAACACATGCATAGCAGCAAATGAAAGAAGAATCTTACTTGTGTTTCAAAACTTTAGTACTGCCTGAATACAGAGAGCATTAGATTAAACCAGTGTTTTAATATTGAGTATAAGTGAAGACACGTGTAGAGCAGCCAATGAAACAACATTCTTTCTTCATTTTCAAAACTGAAAAACCAACTTCATTCACACGGTTTTAGGTGATCTAGGGTTTTGAAGTTGATTGTAAGTCAAAGCACATGCATAACTGCCAATGAAAAGAGTATCTTTCTTAGTTGTCAAATCTGAAGAAGAGCCAGTGTTTTGTATTTTATTGTATAGGAAAACAAGTGAATAGCAGACAGGGAACCAAGTATCTTACTTATTTACAAATGTGAAACACCTCCTATGTTTACAAAGCATTGAGTAAAACCAGAGTTTTGACATTGTTTATAAGTGGAAACACAAGCATAGCAGCCAATGAAACACGTTTCTGTCTTACTTTTCAAGCCCCAAAACCTAATGTGTCCACAGAGTGTTAGGTTAAACCAATGTTTTGAAGTTGGTTGTAAGGAAAACACGTTCATGGAAGCAAATGAAATAAGAAATTCACTTAGATTTCAAAAATGAAGGAACTACAGCCTTGGCATAGCATTAGGTAAAAGCAGTGTGTTGTTATTGGTTGTAAGAAAAAACAAGTGCATAGCAGCCAAGGAAACAAGTATCTTACTTAATTTACAAACGTGAAGTACCTCCTGTATTCACAGAGAATTAGATTAAAACCAAGATTAGGAAGTTGATTGCAACTCAAAACAAGTACATAGCTGCCAATGAAATGTGTATCTTGCTTAGTTTTCAAAAGTGGAGAACCACCTGCATTCTAACTGTGTTAGGTAAAACCAGTGTTTGCCTCTCATTCTAAGTGTAAACAAGTGCATAGAAGCCAAGGAAACAAGTATCTTACTTACCATTCAAAATGGAAGTACCTCCTGCATTCACAGAGAGTTAGGTAAAACAAGTGTTTTGAAGTTGATTGTATGTGAAAACATGTGCATAGCAGCAAATGAAACAAAATATTTCTCTTATTTCAAAGGTGAAGAAACGATTGCATTGGCATAGTAAAAGCAGTGTTTTGACATTGGTTGTAAGTGAAAACAGGTGCATAGAAGTGAAGGGAACATGTATTTACTTATTTTATGAAAGTAATATGTTCTTGTACTCACAGAGTAGGTTAAAACCAGGATTTTGAAGTTGATTGTAAGTCAAAACAAGTGTATAGCTGCCAATGAAATGAGTAACTTGGTTAGTTTTAAAACTGGAGAACCTCATTCATAGCATCAAGTGAAACAAGAATCTTACTTATATTTCAAAAGTGAAGAAACTACTGCATTGGCATAGCCTTAAGTTAAGCAGTGCTTTGACGTGTATTATAAGTGAAAACAAGTGCATAGTTGCCAAGGAAACAAGTACCTTAATTACTTGATAAAAGTGAAGAACTTCCTGTATTCACAAAGCGTTAAGGAAATCAGTGTTTTGACATTGATTATAATGAAAAAATGTGCAAATCAGCTGAGGAAATAAGTTTCTTTATTGGTTTTCAAAACTCAAGAACCGACAGCATTTGCAGAACATTAAGTAAAACCAGTATTTTGAGTTTTATTGTAAGTCAAAACAAGTGCATTGCAGGCAAGGAAACAAGTAACTTGCTTAATTTACAAAACTGAAGAAACCACTTCATTGGCATAGCATTAGGAAAAAGCAGTTTCTTTACATTGATTTTGAGAGAAAGCAAGTACAAAGCAGCCAAGGATTCAGGTATCTTACTTACCTTTCAAAATTGAGGAACCTCCCTCATTCACAGAGCATTGTTTAAAATCATGTTTGATATTTATTTTATGAGTAAACAAGTGCATAGCTTCCAATTAAAGAAGGACTTGCTTGGTTTTCACAAATGAAGAAATGACTGCATTCACAGAATCTTATGTATCACCTTTGCTTTGACATTGATTGTAAGTGAAAAGAACTGTGAACTTGCTTAGTTAATGTGTAACTTGCTTAGTTTTCAAAACTGAAGAACCATTTACATTCACAAAACATTAGGTTAAACCAGTGTGTTTTTTTTTGTGGGTTGTAAGTGAGAACAAGTGCAAAGCAGCCAATCAATGAAGTAACGTAACTAGTTTTCACAACCCCTGCATTTACAGAGTGTTAGGCAAAAACCACCATTTTGACATTGATTCTAAGTGAAAACAAGTGAATACTATCCTATTTAACAAGTGCCTCCCTTAATTTTTGAAAACTGAAGAATCTCCTTCATTCACCGAGCATTAGATAAAACCAGGGTTATGATATTGGTTGTAAGTGGAAATAAGTGCATATCACCAAGTGAAAAAGTAATTTGCTTAGTTTTCACAACTGAAGAAACTACTGCATTCACAAATATTAGGAAAAACCAACATTTGGACATTGACTGTAGGTGAAAACAAGTGCAAAGCAGCCAATAATACAAGTCACTTGCTTAATTTTCAAAAATTAAGGGCCTCCTGCATTCATAGAGCATTAGGTGATACCACTGTTTTGGCACTGGTTGTACATGAGAATAAATACCATCAAATAACACAAGTATCTTGCCTAGAATTCAAAGCAGAATAACCTACTACCAGTGCTTTGATATTGATTGTAAGTGAAAAGAAGTTTGCAGCATGCAATTAAATAAGTAACTTGCATTCTTTTCCAAACTGAAGAACTACTTATATTCACAAAGTGTTAGGTAAAAATGGTGGTTTTTTTTAAATCAATTGTGATAACAAGTGCAAAGCAGCCAATTCAGGCTGTAACATACCTTGTTTTCATGACTGAAAGAACTCCTGCATTCACAGAGTGGTAAGTAAAATCACCATTTTGACATGGAATGTAAGTGAAAAGATATGTATAACAGGCAATTAAAGGAGAGACTTGCTTAGTTATCAAACCTGATGAACCACTTACATTCACAAAGATAAAATCAGTGTTTATCACTGATTGTAGGTGAGAAGAAGTGAATAGTATCCGATTAAACAAGTACCTTTCTTAATTTTTGAAAATTGAGAACCTCCTTCATTCACAGAGTGTTAAGTAAAACCATGGTTTTGACATTGGTTGTAAGTGAAAACAAGTACATAGCAGCAAATTAAACTACTTGATTGTAATTCAAAACTGAAGAACCTCATGCATTCACAGAGCATTAGGTAAAACCAGTGTTTTGACATTGATTGTCAGTGAAAACAAGTGTGTATCAGGCAATTAAACCAGCCACTTGCTTAATTTTCAAAACTGAAGAAGTTCCTTCATTCACAGATTATTACATCAAAATGTATTGATAATGAATGTAAGTGAAAACAAGTGTGTAACAGCCAATTAAAGATAAAACTTCCTTTTTTCACAAATGAAGAAACTACTGCATTCCAAGAACATTAGGCAAAACCATGATTTTGACATTGGTTGTAAGTTAAAACAAGTGCTGAACAGCCACTTAAGGAAGTAATGTGCTTAGCTTTCACAACTGAAGAATCTACTGCATTCTCAGCATATTAGGTAAAACCAGCATATTGACATTGAAAGTGAAAACAAGTACTTAGCAGCTAATTAAACAGGTAACCTTCCTTAGTTTTCAGAACTAAAGTCCCTAATACATTAACAGAGCATTAGGCAAAACCACTGATTTTACACTGATTGTAACTGAAAACAAGTGCCATAGCAGCCAAATATAGAAGAAACTTGATTAGTTTTCAAAACTGAAAATCCTCCTACATTCACAGAGCAGTAGGTAAAACCAATGTTTTGTTATTTATTGTATGTGAAAACAAGTGCATAGCAGCCAATTAAACAAGGACTTGCTTGGTTTTCACAAGTGAAGAAATTACTGCATTCACAGAATCTTATGTATCAACACTGCTTTGATATTGTTTGTAAGAGAGAAAAGTTGAAGCAGACAATTAAATAAGTAACTTGCTTAGTTTTCAAAACTGAAGAAGCACTTACATTCACAAAGTGTTAGGTCAAACTATTGTTTTTTCACTGACTGTAAGTGAGAAAAAGTGTAAAGCAGCCAATTAAGGAAGTAATGTGCCTAGTTGTCACAAGTGAAGAAAAACCTGCCTTTACAGAAAGTATGTAAAAATAACATTTTGTCATTGATTGAAAGTAAAAACAAGTGAATAGTATTCTATTAAACAAGTACCCTACCTTAATTTTTTAAAACTGAAGAACCACCTTCATTCACAGAGCCTTACATAAAACCTGAGTTTTCACATTTTTATTTTTTTTTATTTTTTATTTTTTTTTTAAAGATTTTATTTATTTATTCATTTATCCCCCCCTTGCTGCTTGTGCTCGCTGGGTCAGCCAACCACGCCGTGCGGGCGGGCCCGCCCTCACCAGGAGGCCCCGGGAACCGAACCCGGGACCTCCCATATGGTAAACGGGAGCCCCACTGATTGAGCCACAGCCGCTTCCCTTCACATTTTTAAAAAGTGAAAACAAGTGCATAGGAGCAAATAAAACTAATCTCTTGGAATTCAAACCTGAAAAATCACATGCACTCACAAAGTATTAGGTAAAACCAATGTTTAACATCGACTGTAAGCAAAAACAAATGTGTACCAGGCATTTAAACAAGCAACTTATTTAATTTTCAAAACTGAAGAAACTCCTTCATTCGGAGAGCATTAGATCATACGTGTTTTGCTATTGAATGTAAGTGAAAACAAGTGTGTAACAACCAATTAAAAAAATAACTTCCTTAGGTTACACAAATGAAGAAACCACTGCATTCCTAGAACGTTAGGTAAAACCATGGTTTTGACATAGGTTATAAGTTAAAACAAGAGCACAGAAGCCAATTAAAGAAGTAACAATTTTAGTTTTCACAACTGAAGAACCTACTGCATTCACAGAGTGTTAGGTATCACAACTGATTTGCCATTGACTGTAAGTGAAAACAAGTGCCTAGCATTCATTTAAAGAAGTAAATTGCTTAGTTTCCCTAATGAGAAAACTACTGCATTCAAAGAGCATTAGGTAAACCATTGTTTTGTCACTTATTGTAAGTGAAAAAAGTGCATAGCACCCAATGAAAAAGTATATTGCTTAGTTTTCACAACTTGAAGAAATAACTGCATTCTCATCATATTAGTTAAACTGGCATATTGATATTGAACTGAAAACAAGTGCAGAGCAGACAACCAAGTAACTTGCTTAATATTAAAAACTAAAGAATTTACTGTATTCACAGAGAATTAGGTGAAACCAGTGTTTTAACATTGATTGTAAGTGTAACATGTGCCATAGCATCCAAATAAAGAAGTAATTTGCTTAGTTTTCAAAACTGAAAAACTACATTCACAGAGCATCAGGTAAAACCAGTGTTTTGACATTTATTGTCAGTGAAAACAAGTGCATAGCAGTGAAATAAACAAGGACTTGTTTGGTTTCCACAAGTGAAGGAAGGTTGTATTCACAGAATCTTATGTATCACCACTCCTTTGACATTGATAGTGAGTGAAAAGAAGTGTGAAGCAGGGAGTTAAATGAGTAATTTGTGTCGTTTTCAAAATTGAAGAACAACTTATATTCACAAATCATTATGTGAAACCAGTGTTTTTTCATTGATTGTAAGTGAAAGCAAGTGAAAAGCAGCCAATTAAGGAAGTTACATGCCTACTTTTCACAACTGAAGAAACAATTGCATTTACATATGGTTAGGAAAAACCACAATTTTGACATTGATTGTAAGTGAAACAAGTGCCATAGCAGCCAAATAAAGAAGTAATTTGCTTAGGTTTCAAAACTGAAGAACCTCCTACATTCACAGAGCATTATATAAAATCACTGTTTTGGTATATATTGTATGAGAAAACAAGTGCATAGCAGCCACTTAAACAAGGAGATGCAACGTTTTCACAAGTGAAGAAATGACTGCATTCAGAGAAACTTATGTATCACCACTGCTTTGACATTGATGGTAAGTGAAAAGAATTGTGAAGCAGGCAATTGAACGAGTAACTTGCTTACTTTCCAAATGGCAAAATCACTTACATTCACAAAGCATTAAGTAAAACAAGTGTTTTATTAATTGATTGTAAGGGAGAGTAAGTTCAAAGCAGCCATTAAAATAAATAATTTCCTTAGGTTTCACACAAAAAAATGAAACTACTGCACTGCCAGAACTTTAAGTATAACCATGGTCTTGATATTGGTTGTGATTTAAAACAAGTGCAAAACAGCCAAGTAAAGAAGTAACATGCTTAGTTTTCAAAACTGAAGAAACTACTGCATTCTCAGAGTATCATGTAAATAATCTATTGACATTGTAAGTGAAAACATGTGCATAGTAGCCAACTATACAAGTAAGTTGCTTAGTTTTCAAAAGTGAAGACCCTACTGCATTCACAGAGCATTAGATAAAACCAGTGTATTGATGTTGAGTGTAAGTAAAAACAAGTGCCATAGCAGTGAATAAAGAAGTAATTTGCTTAGTTTTCAAAACTGAAGAACCTCCTACTTTCACAGAACTTTTGGTAAAACCAGTGTTTTGATATTTTTTGTATGTGAAAACAAGTGCATTGCAGCCAATTAAACAAGGACTTGCTTGGTTTTCACAAGTGAAGAAAGGACTGCATTCACAGAATCTTATGTATTACAACTGCTTTGATATTGATTGTAAGTGAAAAGAAGTGTGAAGCAGGCAATTAAATGAATAACTTGCTTATTTTCAAAACAGAAGTACCATTTACATCCACAAAACATTAAGAAAAACTGGTGTTTTTTATTGGTTGTGAGAATAAGTGCAAAGCAGCCCATTAAGGAAGTAACATGCCTAGTTTTTTAAATGGAAGAAACTACTACATTCACAGAGTTTTAGGTATCACAAGAGATCTGCCATTGATTTTAAGGGGAAAAAAGTGCATATCAGTCAATTTAAAAAGTAAATTGCTTAGTTTTCCCAACTGAAGAAACTGCTGCATTCCAAGAGCATTACATAAATAATTGCTTTACCATTTATTGTAAGTGAAAACAAGTGCATAGCACCCAACAAAAAGTAACACGCTTAGTTTTCACAATTTGAAACAACAACTGCATTCTCAGCATTTTAGGTAAAACCAGCATTTTAACAGTGTAAGTCAAAACAAGTGCATAGCATCCAAATAAAGAAGTAATTGCTTAGTTTTAAAAACTGAAGGAGATACTGCCTTCACAGAGCATTCGGTAAAACCAGCATATTGACATTGTAAGTGAAAACAAGTGCATAGCAATGAATTAAACAAGTAAACTGTTTAGTTTTCAAAACTGAAGAAAACCCTTCATTCACAGAATGTTAGGTAAAACCAGTGCTTTGATATTTATTGTATGTGAAAACAAGTGCATAGCAAGCAATTAAACAAGGACGTGATTGGTTTTCAAAAGTGAAGAAATGACTGCATTCACAGCAACTTATATATCACCACTGATTTGGCAGTGATTGTAAGTGAAAAGAAATGTGAAGCAGCAATTAAACTAGTAACTTGCTTAGATTTCAAAACTGCAAAATCACTTACATTCACAAATCGTTAGGTAAAACCAATGTTTTTTAATTGATTGTTAGAACAAGTGCAAAGCAGCAAATTAAAGAAATAACTTCCTTAC
>JAKSZT010053757.1:0-19567 GCA_026826555.1 Tolypeutes matacus | reverse complement strand
GTCAAGTCCCCAATCATTCTGAGCTTGATTTCCCTTGAATAAAATGGGTGATGCTGAGTGTTCTCTCCAGTGGCTGGTGCCCATGGCTCCTGTGAACTGAAGGAGCACATGGCAGTGGGCCCATCTTCCAGAGGGCAGTGGAAGCATGAGGATGTGGATGGAGTCTTGCTGGAGTATTCAGGCATGCCACCCCTTCCCAACAGCCACCTGGCACCCAGCACTGATCCCAGCAGTAGTGTTACCTCCTACTCCAGTGTCCAGCTTCAGTGTGGCTCTGATCACAGCAGTGTGGATGCAGCTACCTTATACCTCGCATTCCTGGCCAATGCTTGCAACCATGATGAAATCCACATGGGCTTTGACCCTGAGTCCCCTAATGGCCAAGAGAAGGTGCCTGTCTGTAGTTTCTCCCTGAAGGCCAGCCCATTGTCTTATCTTCCCAGTGCCTGCCTTAATTTCTCCACACCGAAAAAAAAAGGGGCAGAGGAGTCCCAGCTTGAAAGACAGTTTTTTGAAGCCCTGTGGAGACCATCACAAGCCTGAGATTTCCTCCTGGCTCCAAGCCTTTTCCTGATCTTGTTTTCATCCACAGTTTGGGGAATTGACCCCCCATTCTTTTTGGAGTTGCCTGGAGCCATCTCAGCCTCAGGCAGTACCTACTCCTCTTTGGCCAACCCCATCCCCAAGATGACACTGTGCACCCACAGAGCATCAGGCCAGGGGGTACTCTTTAACAAACAAGTGGGTAACTCCTGAATCATCTGCATCAGCCTTGACATGACCAATGCCAGCAATTATAAGAGCAACTTCATGAGCTGAGGCCCTTCATTGGGTCAAGCAGTGAATGAGGAATGATTAATATGTGCCCTCCCTGCTCTCTTGGAGCTACCATGCTAGTGAGTGGGGAAGCACAGAAAAGCAGATATTGAAAGAGCAAAAACAGTGGGTACAAAGGCAATTAGGGCTGAGGGTGATAAATGGAGATTTCAAGCTTCCATCTTGAGGTCACACAGCCTGAGAAGAACTCAGAGGGGCAGCCTCTGATAGAAAGGAAAAAAGGACAGCCTGGAAATCCCCAAACATAGCATATGCCTGACCCATCTGAAGAGCAGTAAGGAGGCCAGGGATGAAGGTGCTGTGGTCAGGAGGTGAAATGAAGTCAGAGAGGAGCTAGGGGCTGGGTGTCATTAGGTCCTATGTGGGGCAGAACCAGGAAAGTCAAATGGGGTTGCTGCTGACATCTGAACACAGAGAGAATGGTCTGCTCCAGGGTAGTGACAGTGAGGGGACATGATCATGGATAGATCTACAGATCATGCCACCCAATCATGGACCAACACACATGCTGGATGAGGTGCCATGTTACACACCTGCCTGGCACTGCACTTCTCTGGCTACCTGGAAGTAGGGGTGTTGTAACTAAACTCTACCTTTTATGACCCTTCATCTGAGCCCAGCCTGTGCCCAGGCACTCAGGGTGAGGCAGGTGAGGTCTGTCACCTGTCCCAGCAAGGCCCAAGGTGTAATACACCCATGGGCTTCCAGTTCATCCTCCTCCCTGATAAATAGGCTTGGAGTAGATTCTGTTCTTGGATTTCACCCATTTTGTCATCCTGGAGGAGTTTGTTCCATGGTGACAATGAAATGCCTGAGCTTTCCTGGAAGGAGTTGAAAAAGACCTGTCCAGGCTCTCTGCATCCATCTCCAATACTCCTTTATGGTGGCCCTGTGTCCTTGGTGCCCTAAAAACCCATAGGGGCTCTGCAAGCTGTGTATACAAGACAGAGGGACAAATCCTAAGGCGAATGAGCTGTGAGAGAGAGGCAAGGTTATAGGAGATGTGGGCTCCAAAGATTGGAGAATATCCCCTTAATTCCATGGAGAACTCCTATGGTACCATAAGAAGACAATAAGTCCCCTACTCAGTCAGCCCTGCCTGGACCATCAGAGCCCTGTTCTCAGTGCTGACACAACTCTAAAGGAATTCCTTCCACTGCTCTTGTGGGAGCAAGCTCCAGGCCCCAAGTCATGATGGCCCATCCTCTGACACTTCCCAGATGACCTGTCAAGGCTGGGCTCTGGCCATGATCCACAGGGCCAAGGAGAATCACAACCTGAAGAAGGACAATCCAGAGGATGACAAGCTGTTGCAATTGATTTAAGAAGATTGAAGTAAGTCGGGGGGCTCACTGGAGAGGGCAGCAGGAAGGGAGTTGGCCAAAGCACAACATTCTAGCTCCCAGAACTGATGCCATCTGCTGTAGAATACCAGTAAAAGGATAATGGTCAGCCTCAAGCACATATCCCTACCTCTCCTGAGGGAGCCTTAGTGCCCACAGACACTTCAAGTTTTTTGCTCCATCTCCCAGTGTTGTATGCTCCCTGCATATGAGGAACATTGTTGGAAGCTGTCATTGTTCAAGAACCAAGAAAAAGGCCTCCTCCACTTCACCACTGGCCATGAAGCCATGCACACATGCTCCCATCACAGGGTGTCCTCTGGCCAGGATGTGATGTTTTGTGCATCCATAACTGCCATGAATGCTGTGGGCACATATACCAAATACTAAATCCATGCATGTATGATGCAAAAAACAAAACAAAATCTCCTTAATCCCATTTGGAGCCTCTGGGGAGCCAAAGCAGTATACACAGCAGAGACATGAAGCCAGGCAGTCTGGGACCCGAGCCCATGGAGCAGTTACTTATGACCCCTGTGCCTGATTCTCATCCTCATTTGGGGAGGAAAACAGTTAATGTGAGAGCATGTGGTATGTCCATGTGCCCAAAGGATAACTATTTCTTTTTGGTAAACTGATCATGCTCTCTCAAGCATTAACCTTGGGTACCAGTCCTGACTCCCTGGAAGTTGTTTTTAGATCTTCCCTTTCATTCCATCACCACTGTGGTGAGATGTCCCTGATGGGCTGAACCACACACACCCAATATAAAAGGAAGAGTGAGGCCTAGAGGGAATAAGGATCTAGGAGATTAGTCATGTAGAAGTAGGAATTCCAGACCAGTATTGCCTTATAGCAGGTCCTAGGCAAGAGGGGACAGGTGGAAAATATGATCAAAGAGAAAGTCCTTGCTCACTGTGAAGTACCCCAAGGTATAGAGGCCTCCCTGGCTCCTTGCTAAAGAGAACTGGCCCTGGCCTGCCATTTCCTAGGCTCCAGTAGCCTTGTATGGAGGAGTGTGGGATTCAGTGGACATGCCTGTATTCTATAAGTCTTGTTCCAACTCCAAGATTGCCATCAGTGAATGCATCAGGGCATGGGGAATGGTGTCACCATATTGGAAGGCTCTCTGACAGCTCTTGGCTGAAGTTGTCAGTGGTGGGGTCTGTTCACTTTTGAACAAGATTCTTTGGGATCAAAGCATCTGGAGTCTTGCCTTTGGGCAAGTGTCAATAAGAAGGTTCTTTGGTTGTCCTGGAGCTGGATCATGTGACTCAGGACTTTTGTGTAGACTGGCCATCATGGGGACCACAAGAGGAGGCTTAGTCTGTGACCCCTGGTGGTACAGCTGATCTCCCTTCTGCCCCTTTCCACCAGAGTTGAAGATCCATGACAGTTCCAATGTCTTTTGTTCAATAGACTCATCAGGAAACTAAAATTTCCTCCTGACCAAGCAGTCCTTTCCCATGGGAACCAAATTCAATAAAGCAGCCTACTCACCCATTATGTGGAGGAATAAGAGTGGACTTAATTTCACAAAGGACATCTACTAACAGGCCCTGGTGCCTGCCAATCTCAGAGTCAACTTTCTTGGTTCTAGCTGGTCAGCAGGGTTAGCCAACCCAAACCAGAGTATGCCAAGCCAAGTAAGCACTTCTTTCCCAACCAGCGAACCTGGGCCTACCCCTGACTCCAGTTTCTCCCTGAACCTTTCCTGCTGCTTGACATGACCATGGCCCTTGACAGGCTCTCCTGGACTCCAGTGGACCACTCACTGCCTTAGAAGGCACTGCACTCTCCTCAGGTCCATGGGCACCCACACATGATCAGGGGTCCCATCCTTGCCTTGCCACATCTTAGTCTTTCTAAGGTAGACCAAACACTCTATCATCAGAACCTACCAGGATTGACTGATTCCTCACCCATAATTACCCTAGTCCCTCTCCTTTGGGGAAAAAGTCAGTGGTCAATTCCACCTAACCAAAGATTCCATGAGTGAGGGAGGAAGAGGCCAGCCAGGCTAAGCCTGTCAAATCTCAAGCCCAGTACCAGTCATATGCCACTGCTTCCTGGGGTTGATGGATCACATGAGAGAGGGTTTGTGGGAGGGTATATTTGAGGGAATGAGAGGATTATTGAATTATTTGTATAAAAAAATAAAACACTAACTAATATGTAAGGGTAGTATTTATTTTATGCAAAATAGCAAATCTTATACTTGAATATCATGTTAAATCCTGTTTCTACTAAAGCCAGAAAGTTGAGTTTTGCTTCTTTCATGTACTGTGTTGATTTGAATGAGCTATAGCCTCTCACATAGTTCTTCAAGTAAGAAATCATGCAGGGTGGCAGATTATTGTATGTATGAGAAGTTAGAAGGGCCTGTGAACCTGTCCTGGTTTACTGAAGCAAACACACAAGGCACCTTGCCTGGAGTATATTATTCAGTTTTTTCTAAGAAAACAGAACTGACAGGAGATACATAAATATTATGAAATTTATAATATTGAATCACACAACTATGGGGGTACACAAATCCAAATTCTATAGGACAGGCTGCAAAACAGGTCTCTGGTGAAGGCCAAGATGAATTCCCCTGGGGAAACTGCTGACTGAAATAATGATGTTGATTCTCTCTTCTGACTGCTGAAATCATGATTTACCATGTAATGCCTTCATCAGATTGGATGGGACATCTGTCATTGTTCAAGGAAATTTCCTTGGTTGATTGTAGATGTAAACAGCCATAAATGCAATTAAGTTATTAATGATTTACCTGCACAAAATGTCCTCACAGTAACAATGAAGCCAGATCTTGCTTAACCAAAATAACAAGCACCATTGCCAAGCCCATTTCACACACTAGTGTAATGATCACAAAGAAAGAATGTGCACTTCAGTATCAGTAAACTGGCCAGGAGCTGAGTCTGACCATCTGACTTCCCTGACATTAGAGGTCCTAGAGTTTCTAAGAGAAGAAAAACATAAGAATTACTCAATGACACTAGCAATTACTAGCATTCCAGAGAGGTAAAAAGAGTCTCTTACTCAAAGTCTTATAGCAAGTCAGTATCAGATTGAAATCAGGGCTCAGATTCCCTGAACCCTTTCATCAAGTCTCTCCTGTTTGTCATGTCATCTCCTAAACTTCTATTTCCCCTCTATAAAACAGAAATATGTGTACCTCCACACAGGTGTGAGAAATAGAATATATGAAACCACAGTTTCAGTCACTGGACAAGGGTTCCCTGAAAGAAAATGTGGGAAAACTATAAAAGGTGTGACATAAATGCAGTGGGAATATTCAAAGGAGAAGAAAGAAAGAAGCAGAAGAAATATCTGATACATTAATGCCTGAGTTTTTTAGAAAATTAATGCCAGACAACATCAATTGATTCAAGATGTTCAAAAACTGAAGAAAGGTAAATACAAAAAAATTGCACTCCAGAATATAATATCCAAACCCAAGGTCACAAAGACAAAGAATACATTTCACACGGGGCCAGAGAGGAGGGATAGAAGAAACACAACAGTAAAACCGTTACTTCCCTCATGTTCTCCATGTTTTCCCTATCCCCATTCTTCCATGTAATTAAGCTTGCTGATGTCCATTTCCCATCTCTCTCTTCCCTAACTTTCTCCCCAAAGGTTCTGGGGTCCCACCTCCACCCTAGAGCTCATTTCATACCTGGGGTGTGTATGCATGACATATAGGAATTAAAATCCAAGCTTATTTTATGAGAACAAAAAGTGATTGTGTGAATGTACAATTATTACAAAATTAAAAGTTAAAATATAATTAATGGAAATAAGTAAGAAAAAGAAATGATGAGGCCTGCGAGCCATTGGGGATGGCCAATCAACAGCTAATCATGTCACCTAAATCACCTCACCCAATCACCCATAAGTACAGAATTCCCAAGCATATGCTGCCTCTTCACTGATTGAAAACCCAGTAGATAACTAATTTAATTTCAATACTCATTTCATAGGTGTTGAGGTTGAACCTTCACCCACTGTGTTCTAACAAAGGGAGCATCCAGATAGAAGGAAAAGATGATTGGAGCTGAAGGCCTATGCAAGTGTTCCAAAGGAACCACACTAAAGCAAAATATTAATAATTGCAAAAAAATGTGTGTCTGAGAGAGACTATATTGGAATTCTGTATTTCTACATGATTTTTTTGTAAACATATGTGGCAGTTTGAATTAATTTTATTAATACCAAAATGAGAAAGATTATATTTGAAAACGATCTATTCTTCTGGGTGTGATGTCCTTTGTATTAAATTCAATTAAGAACCCTTTAAACAGATTACGTGATAAGATTGCTGTAGGGGTTTTTATTGGACTATGTCAGTGAGGCTTGACTCAAGTTGAGTCCTCATCCCCTCACTGAGTCTGATATAAGCAGACTTAGACACAAGAAGAGAAAGCACTGCCATTTTTTATCCTGCCTTGTGACAGAAAGAAGAGGCTCAAACAGCAGAGGCCCCGGGGAAGATGTACCACTTGCTTGCAGCTGAAGTTGCAAAGAGAGAACAGCTGTGAGTGATATAGGAAGCTGGGAAAAAGACAAGCCCTATGCCTGGTTGCTCAAAGCTGAGCTCCAAGAGATGGTAGATTCTGAAGGTGAAGGTAGAGACCCCCACAAATATTGGCAGCCTTTTTGCTTCAACAAGTGGCAACACACCAGGACCAACAGTAGCTGAATTTGGTGAGAAAACATCTCTGTTGATGTCTTGATTTGGACATTTAATGACCTTGGAACTGTCACATTTTACCTCTAAATAAATCCCCATTATAAAAGACACTGATTGTATACTCCAAACGAATTTTACAAAGCATGGGAATGTATAACACAATGACTTCTCTGTGGAAGATGGATGGTGGCTAACAGAACAAAAATGAGAACATTCTCTCATGAAGTAAAACAAGTATATAATACAAATACATGGTGTTAATAATTGGGTAGGTTGTGGAAAAATACACCAAATATAATATATTGGCTATAGTTAGTAATATTTTGATATTGCTCTTTCATAGTTTGTAACAATTGTTTTAAAGCAATACATTGTGTTCATTGTAAGGTATTGTATGGGAGCCCTGTATGATGGTATGCATGCTTGTTTTGTAAGTTTTACTATATATTTATTGTTTATGTGTGTTCATGTATGAATGATAAACTTCAACAAAAAGTTTAAAATATTCAAAAAAAGATAAAAAAGAGGGAAGAATAAAATCAGATCCCTCTGAGGGTAGCATTACAGACACAAAGAAGGGTGGGTATGGAAGTATCACAGTAGTGAGTGAGCTTGTGTGTAGCAAAGATGAAAATCATTATGATGAAGTTGCAATAAGTGAAAGTGTTAAACAGTACTTGAAATGAATAAAAACAAGTAGGTAGGTTTGGAAAATAACAGAACTGTCTTCTGGCAGAAAGATGGATATCCCTGTTCCAGTTAGTTAGTTTACAAAGATACTTGAACAGCCACCACACAAGACATCTAACAAGAGAATGCACAAAGACATTATTATCAAATTCTACTAAAGTTAAAAAGTAAAGACTCTTAGCACCATTAAAAGTGTGCACTTTTCAAAAGTTTAATTCATTCACCAAATAGCTTCATTCATTCATGGGTATTCCTTGTACAGCTAATATAAATGACTTGATAAATAATCCTAAATGGAGTTCTTTAAAATCTATAGTTTGATGTATCATCACTTTAAGAAGCCACAAAAAAGAGCACATGAAATCTATATTACAATAAAAGAGGAAGTGGCTGTTAGCGAAAAATTTTGGCTCATTCTCAAATAAAGCCCTACAAATTTCTTATTACACATTTCTTCCCCTAGCTAATAAGGAAACTAGATTATAAACATGAAGCAACCCAAAATCTTGAGTTTCAAAGGCCTTTTATCAGCTCAAATAAATATATTTATTTAATTTTAATTTTTATCCCTTGATTTCATTATTAAGTTTTGTTTTATATAAAACCTTCTTCTGAATATCTACCATGTAGAAGCTGATTCTGAGCATTTTCTCTGAAAACTCACAGGAGGAACAAGCATATTTGGATGCTATATAATTGGCAAAAATGAAAAAAAAAAAAACATTTTCTTTAGAAAAAAGTATTTGGATATAATCAGAAAACATCATAAACAGCATGTGATTGAATCAAAGACACAGAATTTGTCCAAGTAGGTGTTATGTTGGTCTTGGCATAACTAAAATAAAAATATGTTGTCTGATATTAATCTTAATGAAATCATTCTATGACTATGGGAACTGATGGTAAATAGAGCAGAAAGGAGTTTGTTTCCAGGCAGAGATTTTTGCCAAACCAATTTAAGAGTTTCAAGGAATTCTTTTTTTTTTTCTGAGAATTCTTTTTCTGGAGGTTATGCCCCCAAAAGAAAGGGAAGTATAAAAAAACTATCATGAAAAGTTGATGTAACTTAGTGGTTGAGTGCCTACTTCACATGTGCAAGGTCTGGGTTCAATCCTCAGTACCTCCAAAAAAATATACCATGGGAGAGGAAGGAACAAGGCCAGGCCTGCTGCTCAGGGTTCAACAATCACTGGGCACCACCCCCACATCCCCTCTATCCCAGATGCACTGACTTCCCATCTGCAGCAGGGTAGTAGCAGCAAGGTCTGCCACAGCAATGGAGGAGGAGGTCATCTGCATTGCTAAGAAGGACAACATGGTGCAGAAGAAGAATTCAGTTAAAGCATTGGATTTGCTGAAAGAGGTTAAAAATATAAGCCAAACTCAGCATATGATTGCATTACCTTCCCCCCAACGTGGGACATGACTCCCAGGGATGAGCCTCCCTGGCAACGAGGGATTAATACCAAGTGCCAACTGGCAGCTTTTTGCAGTGGCAGTATCGTAGCCAATGAGGTTTATCCGAGGCACGATTATTGCTAATTGAAAACTTTTCCCAAGTGCCAACTGGCAACACAACTGGAAAAAGACCTTGAATAAAAGGGGGAAACGGTAAAGACAAATGAGTTCAAGTGGCTAAGAGACTTCAAAGAGAGTCGGGAGGTCATCCCAGAGGTAACCCTTACGCACACCTCAGTAGGAGCTCATAGAACATCTAAGTGCCTATCACCCCACTCAGTGGGGTTCCTGAGAGCTCCGGAGACACCCTGGTCTTATATAAGGGGGGATAGCCCCAGAGACTGATGCCTTATCAGTGGGTTCTATTTTGGAATCTGTGCTCCTGAGAGTGACAGAATTAGACTCAAATAAGTCCTCCCTGCACATGGTTCACCAGTCCCTTCTATTCAAACCTATATGTGATGCTAGAGTTTTTAGGTATACTTCCAGAGACTGGAGCCTCCCGCCTACCTATGTGCCAGGTGTGCATGAAATCTAGGTGGAGCTGCAACTCCTACCCTACAGCTCAATGGACTCATCCAAGTCACCTGGTGAGGAGAAAACGATGGGCAAAGGCCATCCCAGGGAATGGAGAGGGCCTGCATCTGCAGGCAGGATCATCCCACCCACCATATCCATGGGATATAAGCCCTCTCTCACTTGGAGTTGGAGTGGACATCACCATCCCAGTCCCCTCAGGATTGGGGGAAGAACTATGGACTAGAGTGGACTTGATGGTATTCTCTTGTTCACATATGGTGATTCTAGCAATGCAAGAAATTATAACAATGAGGTGGAGCCAGTGGCCACTTGACACTTTTGGGGTAGGAAGGGGATGAGCAGTTGAAATACAGGGGCTTCTTTGGGAGTTGGAGGTTGTCCTGAGTACTGTTGTGGCAACGGATGTAGGCCATTTTAAATCAGCACATACCACTCAGAACTGAGTGGGAGAGAGTGTGGTCTACAGTGTGAACTGTGGTCTATGGTTGGTGGCAAGGCTCCAGGATGTATAAGTTCATTTAGGGTGGAGGGCCACACACTGTGGGAGATGTTTGTGTGGGATGTGGTGGGAGGTGTTGGAGGTGGGCAACATGGGAATCCCAGTGGGTTCCGTGTAATATTTTGGGTAATCTAAGCACCTCTTAAAATATATATATATATATAAATAATATTTTTGTAAGCAAATACACATATATGCATATATATTTATATATCATTTTGCAAATGTTTGTATGTATTGTGAGAATTTTGATTTTTACCCATAATAAAAAAATAAAAAATAAATAAAAAATAAAAAAAACAGGATCCCTCTCCCCAAGGCGACCTGAACTTCTCCTCATTCAAGGGGCTCTGAGTCTGTAAACTGTCTCAAGTCTGGGAATTGATTAAGGGGCCATGATTCTCTGCATCTGTAATTTGATTTAGGGTTTTGTTCACTCGACCTAGAACTCTTCTGTTTATACAGATCCAGAAAAAATTTAGTAGACTGCCTGGTTATTTTACTTCTAGGTACCCCATGATGTATTAGCCAACAAAATAACTCCATGCAACTCAGACTATTCTGTGTGCTGTTTTGAAGCTGTCTTTCATTGTGGTAGCCATGCCCACTGTGGCTTTGGCCATTAACTACAGATACTTGACTTTTACCAGACCGAGATTTGATCATCCTCATAATATTTAAGGATTCCAATTCCATGACAGCCTTCCCTACAGTAATATCTGGACTGCAGAGAAGACCAACCACAGAGCTCTTCAGAGAAGATGGAGTTTGTCTTATCAATTTATTCCTCCCAGTCCTGGTTAGGGGTGTGTCCTCTGGACTTTCCTGGGATGGGTGGGCAGGTCTCATATGGTAAATCCATTCTAGCATTCCAATCTCTCTAAGCCTTTGGATCCCCTCCTCTACTCTATACCAGGGCAAATCGGGAATCTCAACATCAGACATGCTAGGTCATCCTTTGGTCCATGTTTCAGTCAGCCATCCAAACCGACTATTAGAGCCCTTTCTAATTCCTTGAGCTACAGTGTTGAATCCAGAATTTCTGCTTAGTGGGCCCATATCAATAAATTCAGCCTGATCCAACTTTATATTCCTTCCACCATTATCCCATACTCTTAGTATCCATTCCCACATGTATTCCTCTGTGTATCTACTTCCGTGTGTTCTTGGTTTAGCATCCATTTATAGCTTACCATGGGGGGTGGGGACTCAACATGGCAAGCCCTTATGACATGATTGAATCAAAACCCCAATCAACATAATTTAATCAAAGGCATATCAGCTGAATCTAATACAATCAAAGGTTATCACACCTAGAGGAACAGACCAGTTTAAAACATAATCAATATCTCCTTTTTTGAAACAATTAGTAATATCAAACTGCCACAAATATCTTCTATGTGAGAAAGCTTTCACTCATTGTTCTTCCCTTATTCAACATGAGAGAATACTGCTGGACAGAAACCATAAGAATATCATCTATATCAGTAAATCTTAATTTTTCTAATCTTAGACACTATGAGAATACTCCAACTGGAGAGAATTCCTAGGAATGACATCAATGTGAGAAAGCCATCAATAAATATTCTGACCTTAGATGAAATGAGAGAGCCCATTTTGTATGTGGAAGATTTCGTATATGGAAGAGACTTCAGCCACATATATAACCTTTAAATACACTGAAAATCTTACATACTGAAGAAGCTGTAATCAATATTGAAGTTCCTGTAATCATCCATACTACTTCAGTTATATAAGGAAGTTCATATTAGGCAGAATCCACATGAATCCATATGAGTATCTTCTATAAATCAAAGCCCTGAATAAATGGTTTGAAGGGAGGAATCGCAATATAAATGTAATGAAAGTCAAGAATCCTCATATACAACTTTGATAAGCAAACCAGAAAAATCACATCAAGGAATTCTATATCTGTACTCAATGTAGGATTGCTTTACTTTATGATTTGTTCTTAAAATAAAATAATAGAGAAGCACTACATCTTTAAATACCATGCACATTCATTCAGTCAAAGCCATGCTTTGACGTGCTAAAGAAAACACATTTTAGAAATAAATACAAAAACAAGCAATGAGAGAGAAAAGATATTATGAAGAGGAAGAAAAACCCTTGTGGGACTTTCAGAAAATTCATGGTGGACAATGTATTCAATGGAAATTCATGGTAATTCATCTACTCAGAAATTGATGAGCTTGTCTGCATTAGTTTTGTTTCTGAGAGGATTAGTGTTTTAAGGGTTTGTGCAAATGATTTCATATATGATGGCTGTGTTATGGTTATCAGTGTTGGAAATGTTATATTTTTTTTGGATAGGAGAATATGTGAAATATGTGATTTGGGTGCCTTCTAAGATAAATGAATATGGTTCTGTGGTTACCACTAATAGGTCAGTGATAGACATTTAGTTGTACCAGTGATTCAATATCTGAAGGGAGGAACAGATGTTTGCTGTGTTTCTGATATTAGAGGAAACAATACTTCATCTCAGTGACTAAACTCTATCAGTGGGTGAGAGGATCCTGTACACAGTAGTTCAATGAGCCAAGCAAAGGTCCAGATATTTTCCATTGCCTTTGCTAATGGCCCAGTATGGAGTATCACTCAAAACCCACTGCAAGAATCATCATGCTAATAATCAAAGAGGTAATAGATTTCAAAATCTATAAGGCCCATAAGTAATGCAATCAGATGGTCCATATTTGGCAAGCCTGTCCTTGACATTAATTGTGAAAACTTTGAGATCCAATATATGACCATATGAAAACTTTACAGCTAACTTGCTACATAACTTTAAAAGACTACTGAATGATTTGCTACTAAACCTGATCCCCTAGAAGTATTTATGCCCTCATATTTTATGTAGTGTTGAAGAAATGAATGCTTTACCCTAAATAGTGACCATAAAAGGATGTCTTACTTCATCACTTCCATTATATATAGATATTCCAGATGGTGTCAATTTGGCTAACTCATCAATGGACCAGCACTGAGCATCTGAGGTCCCCCAGATGCCAAGGCAGTGAGTGTATGGCCTACATCTTGTATTGCATCAGGGTCAGTATTGATGTCTGCTCTGCCACATACTTATTCATGTGTGCTATTCCCTGGGGTCCTTGAAAGGTGCAGTCCTGAATTTACTCTGTCATTATGCACTGCCTGAGGAAGTATTCTGATTATCTTGGATCCAGGGGGTTTCTAGACTCAGAAGGACTGACAGCTCTTGGTAATCCTTTCCATTATGACCAAGGCCTGATAGCTTAGAACAAGTTGCTTTTGAAGGAGTAGTGTTGAACTGTGTCTGGAAATTTAGTGGTCTAAAAACCCATGGCTCTACTTTCCATATTGCCCAATATAGAAGTACCAGGAGGATACCAAGATGTGGAATATGCTGGCACCAAAAAAACAAATAGTCTAATAACCTGCTGGCTTCTTTTATGGAGGTGGGTGAATTTAGGGACAATATCTTGTCTTTTATTGGATCAGGGAACTATTCCTGGACTCTGGGTGATACATTATAAAAAGGTTCTACTGGGCAGGGCCTTGTATATTATTGGAATTAATCACCCAACCAGCTTGTTGAGTCCCAATTAGCAATACATGAAATCTATGGGCAGCTTTTTCCTCTAACTGGCCCCACCAACATGATATCATAAATATAATGGAGCACTTGGAGTCCTCTGAGCAGGGCTACATTACTAACTGTCCCACATCTTGGGAGTAGATAGTGGGAAAGTTTATATACTCGGGTGGCAGTACAGTGAAGTTATCCTGTAGGCCTTGCCATTGGGAAGCAACTTGATCCTGGGCCACTTCTCGGGGAGTGATGACAACAAAAGCATTCACCAGGTCAAAAAATCCCATATGAAACACCAGTGAAAACCATGATAACTTCCAGGAGAGTCACAAATTCTAGAACTGCAGGTGCCAAAGTGGAATCTTCTGCTTTCAAGCACCAGAAGTCTATTATTAGTCACCATGACCAACAAACTTTCCCTGGCCACACCAGGCTATTATAGGAAAAGATCATGGAGTGGAGGACAGCCATAAATAAAAGGCCTTTTATGAATATTGTATTGTCCTTTTCTACACCAGGAAGCCAATATTGCTGTTCCTGGACTGTTCAAGGAAGTAGGAGCACTGGAGGTGCACAGCTGGCACCATATTACCTCTCATGTTGGCCAGAAATTGGGATGGGGAAACATACAATTTCATTCACTACTGGGATGTGCAGTGGTGCAGGATCTTTAGGTTTATAAACTCATTTCATTTTTTTTGAGGTGCCAGGGACTGAAACTGGGTCCTTGCATGTGGGAAGCTGGCCCTCAACCACTGAACCATAACAGCTTCCTTGAGCTGGCTATTCATTTGTTTTGCTAGTTGTTTGTTTGTTTGTTTGTTTGTTTGTTTTTCAGGATGCACTGGGAAATGAGCCAGGGGTCTCTCATGGGAGGAGGGTGCTTAACCTACTTGACCACTTGTGCTCCCAATCCCATACATTTTAAGCATTGAATTCCCTATTCCCTTTCACTACCCCATGTACTGGTAAACTATCTTATACATTTTTATTTTATGAGTGTGTTGATTATAATTATTTCATATTATTGAGGTCACAAAATATTTTCACTTTTGAGCCTAGCTTTTTTCACTCAATATATCTTGGGTTCATCTATGTTGTCACATATATCAGAGCTTCATTCCTTTTTTTTTTAATGCTGAAAAATATTCTATTGTGTGTATATAACACATTTTATTTATCCATTCAGTGTTTGGTAGACATGAGTTTCTTCCATCTGTTGGCAACTGTGAATAATGCCACTATGAACATCAGCATGCAAAGATGTGTTTGAACATTGGCTTTTAATTTTGGGGGGTATATCACTAGTTTTATCATTGCCAGATCCTATGTTAGTTCTATAATCAGCTTTCTGAAGAACTGCCAAACTGACTTCCACAGTGGCTGCACCATATTACGTTGCAATGAATGAGTGTTCTTATTTCCCTGTTTTCTCTCTGTATTAGGCAGGCAAAGGGGTGCTGCTGATGCAAAATACCAGAAATCTGTTGGTTTAATAAAAGGGTATTTATTTGGGGTAGAAGCTTACAATTACCAGGTCATAAAGCATTAGTTATTTTCCCCACCAAAGTCTGTTGCCATGTGTTGGAACAAGATAGCCACTAATGTCTGCAAGGGTTCATGCTTCCTCTTCCTCTCAAGGCTCTGTGCTCTCAGCTTCTTCCAATATCAGCTATAGGCTGGGATAAGTCTTGTCTCTTTCCTGGGGCTCATTTCTGTCTGGTCTCAGCTCTGCTCTCTCCAAAAGGCCAGCTATAAATTATCAGGTGAATGTCTAGACTCTCTTCCTGTGGCCTCTGTCATGTCTAATGGAGCCCTTTCTCTTTCCTCATGTATCAGCTTCTCTGTGTATTTACTTCCTGGCACTCTAGCATTAAAACTCTTAACTCCCTTCCCTGTGGTGTGGTTTCTCTGTGAATCCCTGCCCCTTTGGTGATGTGATTGGTCTACATCCTCCTGCTGTGGGCCAGTCAAAGCTTTAATCATTATTTAATCAAGTAAAAGTGAGGCATCTGAATCCAATATAATCTAATATGCTCACAGGAAAAGACCAGTTTACAAACAATCCAATATTTATTTTTGTAATAAATAAACAATATCAAACTGCTACACTCTCCAAAAATTATTTTCACTTTGTTTAAAAATGTAGCCATTCTAATGGGTATGAAGCATTATCTCATTGTGGCTTGGATTTGACTTTCCCTGATGGTTACTGATGTTGAGCCTCTTTTCATGTGCTATATCTCCATCTGTATATCTTCTTTGAAGAGATGTCTGTTCAAGTCTGTTGCCCATTATTTAATCATGTTGTTAAGTTGAATAATAAATAATATATATTCTTTTTGTATATTGAATAATAATCCTTTTTTGAATATTTTCTCCCATTATGTACCTTGTTGTTTAACTTTCATGATAAAATCCTTTGGAGCAATAAAGTTTGTTAATTTTGATGAGGTCCCATTTATCTATTTTAATTCTTTTTTTACATGTGGTTTGGGTGTAAAGACTAAGAAACCATTGCCTAAGGCAAGGGCCAGAAAATGCTTCCCTAGGTGTTCTTCTATAAATTTGATAGTTCAAGCTCTTCTATGAAGGTCTTTGATATATTTTGGGTTGAGTTTTTATATGGTGTGAAATAAAAGTACATGGTTTTTCCCATGGAGATCCAGTTTTCCCAGCACTATTTAAAGGTTTATTCTTTTCCAGTTGACTGGTGTTTTCCACCTCATGAAAAAATCTGGCTGTAAATATGAGGGTTGATTTTCTTTCTTTCTTTCTTTCTTTTTTTTTTTTTTTTAACACATTCACATATTTTTTCAACTAAAATATTAATGTCTATTGTACAACAGGCTATATTCACAGAAAACATTTCCTCTGAAGAGTTAGAGTTAAACTCATAATTTCACATCACAGAGGAGTAAATAAGTTTAAATAATACAGTATTAGTGAATGCAAATATGACCAGGTTAAATGAGGCCAAAAAAGAAGGTGTAAACATTTGATCTTATCTTCCATTTTAGTATTTTTTACTACACAAGTGTATTATTTTAAAAATTTTTCAGGTGAGAGAGGAGTCCAAAAAGTGAATTAAGATGATCCCTAAAATGATTGACTCTGAGAGCTATACACTGGCCACCTCTATGAACCATACTCTTGTGGTAAGATGACTTGTTCACCAAATCCATGCTATTTTTTAGTATGAACTACTCACTTCTCTCTTATTTTGTATTTGGGTGGGTGGGGGTAATATGGGAATCCCCTATATTTATTTTATATTTTTTATTTTTAAAAAATATACTTAGATTACATAAATGTTACATAAAATAAATATAGGGGATTCCCATATGCCCAGCTCTCCACACCTCTCACATTTTCCCACATTAATAACATCCTTCATTAGTGTAGTACATTCATTGAAATTGATGAACACATTTTGGAGCATTGCCACTAAGCATGGATTACAGTTCACACTGTAGTTTATGCTCTCTCCCACACAATTCTATAGGTTATGGCAAGATATATAATGGCCTGTATCTGTTATTGCAATGTGATTCAGGATGATTCACAAGTCCCAAAAATTCCCCTGTATTACAACTGTTTTTCCCTCTCCCTACCCTCAGAACCTCCAGTGACCACAGCCTCCACATCAATAATCTAATTTCTTGCACTAGTAGAATCACATTAACTTTATAGTAGAAGATGGGTGGTTTTAGAGATCTAAATTTTATGTTATAGTTTGTTATCTATTATATTGTGGTTTTGATTATTGTGACTTTGTAATAAATTTTAAGATTGGCATTTGTGAGTCCTCCAACTTCATTCTCCTTTTTAAAGATGGCTTTACCTATTCAGCACCACTTACCCTTTCAAATATTTTTTGAGGTACTAGAGCCAGGGTTTGATCCCCGGACCCTACATGTGGGAAACCAGCACACAACCACTGAGTCATATCAGATCTCTTGAGTTGGCTTTTCATTTGTTTTCTTGGCTTTTGGTTTGTTTGTTTTTAAGAGGCACTGGGAACCAAACCCAGGATCTCCCATTTGGGAATCAGGTGATCAACTGCTTGAGGCAATTCTACTCCCCTGTCATATAAAAGGGATGGATTAACTTTTCCATTTTTGCAAAGCTGCCTGTTGGAATTTTAATTTTGATGTCATTGAATCTATAAATTGTTTGGAGTAGTACTGACATCTAAATAATATTTAGAGAGGCAAGATGGTGTCATTTAGGAGGGCACTCACTTACTAGCTCTTTGAGTATGGCCGATTGTGGACAGGGTCCTCCCAGGGGTCTATGCTGTGGGCACATGGAGCGAGAAGCTTGGGACATCTAGCTGACAGCATGGAGTGATCAGTAGAGCTTCGTGAGTTTTAAGCCTGCCTGTGGTGGTTAACACAGATGGCTGAGCCCCACCCACAGGGAAAACGGCTGGGTTGAGCTGCGAATCCTGCACAGTGGCTCCTGCTCCCGGTGTCAGGGAGCATTCTCTGAGAGAGAGAGGGTTCTGACAGAAGGTGGAGAGGGGTTTAACTTCTGTGGATTAGGTGCCTTGACCCCCACATAGCTTTGGGGAGCAGATAAGTCAGCTTGAAGTAAGGCCAGGCTGAGGGGAGAGACAAATCTGCTGAGGAAACCTGATTTACCCAGCAGCCCACTGACACTAGGGTTTGGCTCCAGAGGGGGCTGAGTCAGCCAATTTTATCACTCTGCACTGACAAGCATCAGAGCTTCAGCTCCCCTGGGGAGGCGAGGAAGTGGGAAGTGCTTGATTAGTTTCCACAAGCCTATTTAGGATCCCTTCGGTGAACGGGGTGGTCTAGCAGAGGACTTCTTTTGGGTCCCTTATATCAACCCCCCAAAAAAAGGAAGACAGTTACATTAAAAAATGAATTATTCTTTTTAATTTAGTTTAAGACCTAAATTCTGCCTCAAAACCTGCAGATAGAACCCTGCAAGGAAATTGATTAATAAACACAAGGAGGCCTAGAGATCCACAAGGACCCTAGAAGGAAGACTTCCTCCTTAGCTTTGTTTGATTGCTTGCTTGTATGGTTGTTTGTTTTTTTTTCTATTTGTTTTCTCTTGTTTTTCTTTCCTCTTTCCTACCCCCTTTCTTTTATCCTTCATTTTTCTTTAAATTAGGTGCTGCTAGCTTGCCTCTTCTTTGCTGTGCTTCTTCTTCAGGGATTTCTCATTCTCTGTCTATATTGATTTTGGTATCCCAAGATATCTCTTAGCCTTCCTTCATCTTTCTGCCTTCTGCTTTCTGTTGTGGTTCTTAGACACCACGTTTTTTCATTAGCCCACAACTTAAGGGTGTCAATTTTTATTCTATCTATTTTGTTTTCTTCTTTTTTTTTTCAATTAATACTAACATTTTCCTTTTAGCCCTTTCTTTACTCTTTCACTCCCTTCTCATCATTCAAGCCTTCTAAATCATTGTATATATAGTCCTCTATTTGGTTTCCCAGTCCATTGTAGGTACTCCACCTTTTTTCCTATTACTCTACACTGCCTACATGAGTTAAATAATCATTTCACTAAGTCTTATTTGGCACCTCTTCTAACTTTTATCAATATTAATATTATGCTTCTTCCTTTCTCACATCTTTTGATTCCTCTGGCCCTGATCTTTTGCCTTCAAGAAAACATAGAAAGAAGCAAGGAAATAAATACAGCTCAATGGAATCATCCAAGACACCTGGTGAGGAGACAACGATGGGAAATGGCCATCCCAGGGAATAGAGAGGGCCTGCATCTGCAGGCAGGATCATCCCACCCACCATATCCATGGGATATAAGCCCTCTCTCACTTGGAGTTGGAGTGGACATCACCATCCCAGTCGCCTCTGGATTGGGGGAAGAACTATGGACTAGAGTGGACTTGATGGTATTCTCTT
>JAKSZT010053756.1:0-19558 GCA_026826555.1 Tolypeutes matacus | reverse complement strand
GTCAAGTCCCCAATCATTCTGAGCTTGATTTCCCTTGAATAAAATGGTTGATGCTGAGTGTTCTCTACAGTGGCTGGTGCCCATGGCTCCTGTGAACTGAAGGAGCACATGGCAGTGGGCCCATCTTCCAGAGGGCAGTGGAAGCATGAGGATGTGGATGGAGTCTTGCTGGAGTATTCAGGCATGCCACCCCTTCCCAACAGCCACCTGGCACCCAGCACTGATCCCAGCAGTAGTGTTACCTCCTACTCCAGTGTCCAGCTTCAGTGTGGCTCTGATCACAGCAGTGTGGATGCAGCTACCTTATACCTCGCATTCCTGGCCAATGCTTGCAACCATGATGAAATCCACATGGGCTTTGACCCTGAGTCCCCTAATGGCCAAGAGAAGGTGCCTGTCTGTAGTTTCTCCCTGAAGGCCAGCCCATTGTCTTATCTTCCCAGTGCCTGCCTTAATTTCTCCACACCGAAAAAAAAAGGGGCAGAGGAGTCCCAGCTTGAAAGACAGTTTTTTGAAGCCCTGTGGAGACCATCACAAGCCTGAGATTTCCTCCTGGCTCCAAGCCTTTTCCTGATCTTGTTTTCATCCACAGTTTGGGGAATTGACCCCCCATTCTTTTTGGAGTTGCCTGGAGCCATCTCAGCCTCAGGCAGTACCTACTCCTCTTTGGCCAACCCCATCCCCAAGATGACACTGTGCACCCACAGAGCATCAGGCCAGGGGGTACTCTTTAACAAACAAGTGGGTAACTCCTGAATCATCTGCATCAGCCTTGACATGACCAATGCCAGCAATTATAAGAGCAACTTCATGAGCTGAGGCCCTTCATTGGGTCAAGCAGTGAATGAGGAATGATTAATATGTGCCCTCCCTGCTCTCTTGGAGCTACCATGCTAGTGAGTGGGGAAGCACAGAAAAGCAGATATTGAAAGAGCAAAAACAGTGGGTACAAAGGCAATTAGGGCTGAGGGTGATAAATGGAGATTTCAAGCTTCCATCTTGAGGTCACACAGCCTGAGAAGAACTCAGAGGGGCAGCCTCTGATAGAAAGGAAAAAAGGACAGCCTGGAAATCCCCAAACATAGCATATGCCTGACCCATCTGAAGAGCAGTAAGGAGGCCAGGGATGAAGGTGCTGTGGTCAGGAGGTGAAATGAAGTCAGAGAGGAGCTAGGGGCTGGGTCTCATTAGGTCCTATGTGGGGCAGAACCAGGAAAGTCAAATGGGGTTGCTGCTGACATCTGAACACAGAGAGAATGGTCTGCTCCAGGGTAGTGACAGTGAGGGGACATGATCATGGATAGATCTACAGATCATGCCACCCAATCATGGACCAACACACATGCTGGATGAGGTGCCATGTTACACACCTGCCTGGCACTGCACTTCTCTGGCTACCTGGAAGTAGGGGTGTGGTAACTAAACTCTACCTTTTATGACCCTTCATCTGAGCCCAGCCTGTGCCCAGGCACTCAGGGTGAGGCAGGTGAGGTCTGTCACCTGTCCCAGCAAGGCCCAAGGTGTAATACACCCATGGGCTTCCAGTTCATCCTCCTCCCTGATAAATAGGCTTGGAGTAGATTCTGTTCTTGGATTTCACCCATTTTGTCATCCTGGAGGAGTTTGTTCCATGGTGACAATGAAATGCCTGAGCTTTCCTGGAAGGAGTTGAAAAAGACCTGTCCAGGCTCTCTGCATCCATCTCCAATACTCCTTTATGGTGGCCCTGTGTCCTTGGTGCCCTAAAAACCCATAGGGGCTCTGCAAGCTGTGTATACAAGACAGAGGGACAAATCCTAAGGCGAATGAGCTGTGAGAGAGAGGCAAGGTTATAGGAGATGTGGGCTCCAAAGATTGGAGAATATCCCCTTAATTCCATGGAGAACTCCTATGGTACCATAAGAAGACAATAAGTCCCCTACTCAGTCAGCCCTGCCTGGACCATCAGAGCCCTGTTCTCAGTGCTGACACAACTCTAAAGGAATTCCTTCCACTGCTCTTGTGGGAGCAAGCTCCAGGCCCCAAGTCATGATGGCCCATCCTCTGACACTTCCCAGATGACCTGTCAAGGCTGGGCTCTGGCCATGATCCACAGGGCCAAGGAGAATCACAACCTGAAGAAGGACAATCCAGAGGATGACAAGCTGTTGCAATTGATTTAAGAAGATTGAAGTAAGTCGGGGGGCTCACTGGAGAGGGCAGCAGGAAGGGAGTTGGCCAAAGCACAACATTCTAGCTCCCAGAACTGATGCCATCTGCTGTAGAATACCAGTAAAAGGATAATGGTCAGCCTCAAGCACATATCCCTACCTCTCCTGAGGGAGCCTTAGTGCCCACAGACACTTCAAGTTTTTTGCTCCATCTCCCAGTGTTGTATGCTCCCTGCATATGAGGAACATTGTTGGAAGCTGTCATTGTTCAAGAACCAAGAAAAAGGCCTCCTCCACTTCACCACTGGCCATGAAGCCATGCACACATGCTCCCATCACAGGGTGTCCTCTGGCCAGGATGTGATGTTTTGTGCATCCATAACTGCCATGAATGCTGTGGGCACATATACCAAATACTAAATCCATGCATGTATGATGCAAAAAACAAAACAAAATCTCCTTAATCCCATTTGGAGCCTCTGGGGAGCCAAAGCAGTATACACAGCAGAGACATGAAGCCAGGCAGTCTGGGACCCGAGCCCATGGAGCAGTTACTTATGACCCCTGTGCCTGATTCTCATCCTCATTTGGGGAGGAAAACAGTTAATGTGAGAGCATGTGGTATGTCCATGTGCCCAAAGAATAACTATTTCTTTTTGGTAAACTGATCATGCTCTCTCAAGCATTAACCTTGGGTACCAGTCCTGACTCCCTGGAAGTTGTTTTTAGATCTTCCCTTTCATTCCATCACCACTGTGGTGAGATGTCCCTGATGGGCTGAACCACACACACCCAATATAAAAGGAAGAGTGAGGCCTAGAGGGAATAAGGATCTAGGAGATTAGTCATGTAGAAGTAGGAATTCCAGACCAGTATTGCCTTATAGCAGGTCCTAGGCAAGAGGGGACAGGTGGAAAATATGATCAAAGAGAAAGTCCTTGCTCACTGTGAAGTACCCCAAGGTATAGAGGCCTCCCTGGCTCCTTGCTAAAGAGAACTGGCCCTGGCCTGCCATTTCCTAGGCTCCAGTAGCCTTGTATGGAGGAGTGTGGGGTTCAGTGGACATGCCTGTATTCTATAAGTCTTGTTCCAACTCCAAGATTGCCATCAGTGAATGCATCAGGGCATGGGGAATGGTGTCACCATATTGGAAGGCTCTCTGACAGCTCTTGGCTGAAGTTGTCAGTGGTGGGGTCTGTTCACTTTTGAACAAGATTCTTTGGGATCAAAGCATCTGGAGTCTTGCCTTTGGGCAAGTGTCAATAAGAAGGTTCTTTGGTTGTCCTGGAGCTGGATCATGTGACTCAGGACTTTTGTGTAGACTGGCCATCATGGGGACCACAAGAGGAGGCTTAGTCTGTGACCCCTGGTGGTACAGCTGATCTCCCTTCTGCCCCTTTCCACCAGAGTTGAAGATCCATGACAGTTCCAATGTCTTTTGTTCAATAGACTCATCAGGAAACTAAAATTTCCTCCTGACCAAGCAGTCCTTTCCCATGGGAACCAAATTCAATAAAGCAGCCTACTCACCCATTATGTGGAGGAATAAGAGTGGACTTAATTTCACAAAGGACATCTACTAACAGGCCCTGGTGCCTGCCAATCTCAGAGTCAACTTTCTTGGTTCTAGCTGGTCAGCAGGGTTAGCCAACCCAAACCAGAGTATGCCAAGCCAAGTAAGCACTTCTTTCCCAACCAGCGAACCTGGGCCTACCCCTGACTCCAGTTTCTCCCTGAACCTTTCCTGCTGCTTGACATGACCATGGCCCTTGACAGGCTCTCCTGGACTCCAGTGGACCACTCACTGCCTTAGAAGGCACTGCACTCTCCTCAGGTCCATGGGCACCCACACATGATCAGGGGTCCCATCCTTGCCTTGCCACATCTTAGTCTTTCTAAGGTAGACCAAACACTCTATCATCAGAACCTACCAGGATTGACTGATTCCTCACCCATAATTACCCTAGTCCCTCTCCTTTGGGGAAAAAGTCAGTGGTCAATTCCACCTAACCAAAGATTCCATGAGTGAGGGAGGAAGAGGCCAGCCAGGCTAAGCCTGTCAAATCTCAAGCCCAGTACCAGTCATATGCCACTGCTTCCTGGGGTTGATGGATCACATGAGAGAGGGTTTGTGGGAGGGTATATTTGAGGGAATGAGAGGATTATTGAATTATTTGTATAAAAAAATAAAACACTAACTAATATGTAAGGGTAGTATTTATTTTATGCAAAATAGCAAATCTTATACTTGAATATCATGTTAAATCCTGTTTCTACTAAAGCCAGAAAGTTGAGTTTTGCTTCTTTCATGTACTGTGTTGATTTGAATGAGCTATAGCCTCTCACATAGTTCTTCAAGTAAGAAATCATGCAGGGTGGCAGATTATTGTATGTATGAGAAGTTAGAAGGGCCTGTGAACCTGTCCTGGTTTACTGAAGCAAACACACAAGGCACCTTGCCTGGAGTATATTATTCAGTTTTTTCTAAGAAAACAGAACTGACAGGAGATACATAAATATTATGAAATTTATAATATTGAATCACACAACTATGGGGGTACACAAATCCAAATTCTATAGGACAGGCTGCAAAACAGGTCTCTGGTGAAGGCCAAGATGAATTCCCCTGGGGAAACTGCTGACTGAAATAATGATGTTGATTCTCTCTTCTGACTGCTGAAATCATGATTTACCATGTAATGCCTTCATCAGATTGGATGGGACATCTGTCATTGTTCAAGGAAATTTCCTTGGTTGATTGTAGATGTAAACAGCCATAAATGCAATTAAGTTATTAATGATTTACCTGCACAAAATGTCCTCACAGTAACAATGAAGCCAGATCTTGCTTAACCAAAATAACAAGCACCATTGCCAAGCCCATTTCACACACTAGTGTAATGATCACAAAGAAAGAATGTGCACTTCAGTATCAGTAAACTGGCCAGGAGCTGAGTCTGACCATCTGACTTCCCTGACATTAGAGGTCCTAGAGTTTCTAAGAGAAGAAAAACATAAGAATTACTCAATGACACTAGCAATTACTAGCATTCCAGAGAGGTAAAAAGAGTCTCTTACTCAAAGTCTTATAGCAAGTCAGTATCAGATTGAAATCAGGGCTCAGATTCCCTGAACCCTTTCATCAAGTCGCTCCTGTTTGTCATGTCATCTCCTAAACTTCTATTTCCCCTCTATAAAACAGAAATATGTGTACCTCCACACAGGTGTGAGAAATAGAATATATGAAACCACAGTTTCAGTCACTGGACAAGGGTTCCCTGAAAGAAAATGTGGGAAAACTATAAAAGGTGTGACATAAATGCAGTGGGAATATTCAAAGGAGAAGAAAGAAAGAAGCAGAAGAAATATCTGATACATTAATGCCTGAGTTTTTTAGAAAATTAATGCCAGACAACATCAATTGATTCAAGATGTTCAAAAACTGAAGAAAGGTAAATACAAAAAAATTGCACTCAAGAATATAATATCCAAACCCAAGGTCACAAAGACAAAGAATACATTTCACACGGGGCCAGAGAGGAGGGATAGAAGAAACACAACAGTAAAACCATTACTTCCCTCATGTTCTCCGTGTTTTCCCTATCCCCATTCTTCCATGTAATTAAGCTTGCTGATGTCCATTTCCCATCTCTCTCTTCCCTAACTTTCTCCCCAAAGGTTCTGGGGTCCCACCTCCACCCTAGAGCTCATTTCATACCTGGGGTGTGTATGCATGACATATAGGAATTAAAATCCAAGCTTATTTTATGAGAACAAAAAGTGATTGTGTGAATGTACAATTATTACAAAATTAAAAGTTAAAATGTAATTAATGGAAATAAGTAAGAAAAAGAAATGATGAGGCCTGCGAGCCATTGGAGATGGCCAATCAACAGCTAATCATGTCACCTAAATCACCTCACCCAATCACCCATAAGTACAGAATTCCCAAGCATATGCTGCCTCTTCACTGATTGAAAACCCAGTAGATAACTAATTTAATTTCAATACTCATTTCATAGGTGTTGAGGTTGAACCTTCACCCACTGTGATCTAACAAAGGGAGCATCCAGATAGAAGGAAAAGATGATTGGAGCTGAAGGCCTATGCAAGTGTTCCAAAGGAACCACACTAAAGCAAAATATTAATAATTGCAAAAAATGTGTGTGTGAGAGAGACTATATTGGAATTCTGTATTTCTACATGATTTTTTTGTAAACCTATGTGGCAGTTTGAATTTATTTTATTAATACCAAAATGAGAAAGATTATATTTGAAAACAATCTATTCTTCTGGGTGTGATGTCCTTTGTATTAAATTCAATTAAGAACCCTTTAAACAGATTATGTGATAAGATTGCTGTAGGGGTTTTTATTGGACTATGTCAGTGAGGCTTGACTCAAGTTGAGTCCTCATCCCCTCACTGAGTCTGATATAAGCAGACTTAGACACAAGAAGAGAAAGCACTGCCATTTTTTATCCTGCCTTGTGACGGAAAGAAGAGGCTCAAACAGCAGAGGCCCCGGGGAAGATGTACCACTTGCTTGCAGCTGAAGTTGCAAAGAGAGAACAGCTGTGAGTGATATAGGAAGCTGGGAAAAAGACAAGCCCTATGCCTGGTTGCTCAAAGCTGAGCTCCAAGAGATGGTAGATTCTGAAGGTGAAGGTAGAGACCCCCCACAAATATTGGCAGCCTTTTTGCTTCAACAAGTGGCAACACACCAGGACCAACAGTAGCTGAATTTGGTGAGAAAACATCTCTGTTGATGTCTTGATTTGGACATTTAATGGCCTTGGAACTGTCACATTTTACCTCTAAATAAATCCCCATTATAAAAGACACTGATTGTATACTCCAAACGAATTTTACAAAGCATGGGAATGTATAACACAATGACTTCTCTGTGGAAGATGGATGGTGGCTAACAGAACAAAAATGAGAACATTCTCTCATGAAGTAAAACAAGTATATAATACAAATACATGGTGTTAATAATTGGGTAGGTTTTGGAAAAATACACCAAATATAATATATTGGCTATAGTTAGTAATATTTTGATATTGCTCTTTCATAGTTTGTAACAATTGTTTTAAAGCAATACATTGTGTTCATTGTAAGGTATTGTATGGGAGCCCTGTATGATGGTATGCATGCTTGTTTTGTAAGTTTTACTATATATTTATTGTTTATGTATGTTCATGTATGAATGATAAACTTCAACAAAAAGTTTAAAATATTCAAAAAAAGATAAAAAAGAGGGAAGAATAAAATCAGATCCCTCTGAGGGTAGCATTACAGACACAAAGAAGGGTGGGTATGGAAGTATCACAGTAGTGAGTGAGCTTGTGTGTAGCAAAGATGAAAATCATTATGATGAAGTTGCAATAAGTGAAAGTGTTAAACAGTACTTGAAATGAATAAAAACAAGTAGGTAGGTTTGGAAAATAACAGAACTGTCTTCTGGCAGAAAGATGGATATCCCTGTTCCAGTTAGTTAGTTTACAAAGATACTTGAACAGCCACCACACAAGACATCTAACAAGAGAATGCACAAAGACATTATTATCAAATTCTACTAAAGTTAAAAAGTAAAGACTCTTAGCACCATTAAAAGTGTGCACTTTTCAAAAGTTTAATTCATTCACCAAACAGCTTCATTCATTCATGGGTATTCTTTGTACAGCTAATATAAATGACTTGATAAATAATCCTAAATGGAGTTCTTTAAAATCTATAGTTTGATGTATCATCACTTTAAGAAGCCACAAAAAAGAGCACATGAAATCTATATTACAATAAAAGAGGAAGTGGCTTTTAGCGAAAAATTTTGGCTCATTCTCAAATAAAGCCCTACAAATTTCTTATTACACATTTCTTCCCCTAGCTAATAAGGAAACTAGATTATAAACATGAAGCAACCCAAAATCTTGAGTTTCAAAGGCCTTTTATCAGCTCAAATAAATATATTTATTTAATTTTAATTTTTATCCCTTGATCTCATTATTAAGTTTTGTTTTATATAAAACCTTCTTCTGAATATCTACCATGTAGAAGCTGATTCTGAGCATTTTCTCTGAAAACTCACAGGAGGAACAAGCATATTTGCATGCTATATAATTGGCAAAAATGAAAAAAAAAAACATTTTCTTTAGAAAAAAGTATTTGGATATAATCAGAAAACACCATAAACAGCATGTGATTGAATCAAAGACACAGAATTTGTCCAAGTAGGTGTTATGTCGGTCTTGGCATAACTAAAATAAAAATATGTTGTCTGATATTAATCTTAATGAAATCATTCTATGACTATGGGAACTGATGGTAAATAGAGCAGAAAGGAGTTTGTTTCCAGGCAGAGATTTTTGCCAAACCAATTTAAGAGTTTCAAGGAATTCTTTTTTTTTTTCTGAGAATTCTTTTTCTGGAGGTTATGCCCCCAAAAGAAAGGGAAGTATAAAAAAACTATCATGAAAAGTTGATGTAACTTAGTGGTTGAGTGCCTACTTCACATGTGCAAGGTCTGGGTTCAATCCTCAGTACCTCCAAAAAAATATACCATGGGAGAGGAAGGAACAAGGCCAGGCCTGCTGCTCAGGGTTCAACAATCACTGGGCACCACCCCCACATCCCCTCTATCCCAGATGCACTGACTTCCCATCTGCAGCAGGGTGGTAGCAGCAAGGTCTGCCACAGCAATGGAGGAGGAGGTCATCTGCATTGCTAAGAAGGACAACATGGTGCAGAAGAAGAATTCAGTTAAAGCATTGGATTTGCTGAAAGAGGTTAAAAATATAAGCCAAACTCAGCATATGATTGCATTACCTTCCCCCCAACGTGGGACATGACTCCCAGGGATGAGCCTCCCTGGCAACGAGGGATTAATACCAAGTGCCAACTGGCAGCTTTGTGCAGTGGCAGTATCGTAGCCAATGAGGTTTATCCGAGGCACGATTATTGCTAATTGAAAACTTTTCCCAAGTGCCAACTGGCAACACAACTGGAAAAAGACCTTGAATAAAAGGGGGAAACGGTAAAGACAAATGAGTTCAAGTGGCTAAGAGACTTCAAAGAGAGTCGGGAGGTCATCCCAGAGGTAACCCTTACGCACACCTCAGTAGGAGCTCATAGAACATCTAAGTGCCTATCACCCCACTCAGTGGGGTTCCTGAGAGCTCCGGAGACACCCTGGTCTTATATAAGGGGGGATAGCCCCAGAGACTGATGCCTTATCAGTGGGTTCTATTTTGGAATCTGTGCTCCTGAGAGTGACAGAATTAGACTCAAATAAGTCCTCCCTGCACATGGTTCACCAGTCCCTTCTATTCAAACCTATATGTGATGCTAGAGTTTTTAGGTATACTTCCAGAGACTGGAGCCTCCCGCCTACCTATGTGCCAGGTGTGCATGAAATCTAGGTGGAGCTGCAACTCCTACCCTACAGCTCAATGGACTCATCCAAGTCACCTGGTGAGGAGAAAACGATGGGCAAAGGCCATCCCAGGGAATGGAGAGGGCCTGCATCTGCAGGCAGGATCATCCCACCCACCATATCCATGGGATATAAGCCCTCTCTCACTTGGAGTTGGAGTGGACATCACCATCCCAGTCCCCTCAGGATTGGGGGAAGAACTATGGACTAGAGTGGACTTGATGGTATTCTCTTGTTCACATATGGTGATTCTAGCAATGCAAGAAATTATAACAATGAGGTGGAGCCAGTGGCCACTTGACACTTTTGGGGTAGGAAGGGGATGAGCAGTTGAAATACAGGGGCTTCTTTGGGAGTTGGAGGTTGTCCTGAGTACTGTTGTGGCAACGGATGTAGGCCATTTTAAATCAGCACATACCACTCAGAACTGAGTGGGAGAGAGTGTGGTCTACAGTGTGAACTGTGGTCTATGGTTGGTGGCAAGGCTCCAGGATGTATAAGTTCATTTAGGGTGGAGGGCCACACACTGTGGGAGATGTTTGTGTGGGATGTGGTGGGAGGTGTTGGAGGTGGGCAACATGGGAATCCCAGTGGGTTCCGTGTAATATTTTGGGTAATCTAAGCACCTCTTAAAATATATATATATATATAAATAATATTTTTGTAAGCAAATACACATATATGCATATATATTTATATATCATTTTGCAAATGTTTGTATGTATTGTGAGAATTTTGATTTTTACCCATAATAAAAAAATAAAAAATAAATAAAAAATAAAAAAAACAGGATCCCTCTCCCCAAGGCGACCTGAACTTCTCCTCATTCAAGGGGCTCTGAGTCTGTAAACTGTCTCAAGTCTGGGAATTGATTAAGGGGCCATGATTCTCTGCATCTGTAATTTGATTTAGGGTTTTGTTCACTCGACCTAGAACTCTTCTGTTTATACAAATCCAGAAAAAATTTAGTAGACTGCCTGGTTATTTTACTTCTAGGTACCCCATGATGTATTAGCCAACAAAATAACTCCATGCAACTCAGACTATTCTGTGTGCTGTTTTGAAGCTGTCTTTCATTGTGGTAGCCATGCCCACTGTGGCTTTGGCCATTAACTACAGATACTTGACTTTTACCAGACCGAGATTTGATCATCCTCATAATATTTAAGGATTCCAATTCCATGACAGCCTTCCCTACAGTAATATCTGGACTGCAGAGAAGACCAACCACAGAGCTCTTCAGAGAAGATGGAGTTAGTCTTATCAATTTATTCCTCCCAGTCCTGGTTAGGGGTGTGTCCTCTGGACTTTCCTGGGATGGGTGGGCAGGTCTCATATGGTAAATCCATTCTAGCATTCCAATCTCTCTAAGCCTTTGGATCCCCTCCTCTACTCTATACCAGGGCAAATCGGGAATCTCAACATCAGACATGCTAGGTCATCCTTTGGTCCATGTTTCAGTCAGCCATCCAAACCGACTATTAGAGCCCTTTCTAATTCCTTGAGCTACAGTGTTGAATCCAGAATTTCTGCTTAGTGGGCCCATATCAATAAATTCAGCCTGATCCAACTTTATATTCCTTCCACCATTATCCCATACTCTTAGTATCCATTCCCACATGTATTCCTCTGTGTATCTACTTCCGTGTGTTCTTGGTTTAGCATCCATTTATAGCTTACCATGGGGGGTGGGGACTCAACATGGCAAGCCCTTATGACATGATTGAATCAAAACCCCAATCAACATAATTTAATCAAAGGCATATCAGCTGAATCTAATACAATCAAAGGTTATCACACCTAGAGGAACAGACCAGTTTAAAACATAATCAATATCTCCTTTTTTGAAACAATTAGTAATATCAAACTGCCACAAATATCTTCTATGTGAGAAAGCTTTCACTCATTGTTCTTCCCTTATTCAACATGAGAGAATACTGCTGGACAGAAACCATAAGAATATCATCTATATCAGTAAATCTTAATTTTTCTAATCTTAGACACTATGAGAATACTCCAACTGGAGAGAATTCCTAGGAATGACATCAATGTGAGAAAGCCATCAATAAATATTCTGACCTTAGATGAAATGAGAGAGCCCATTTTGTATGTGGAAGATTTCGTATATGGAAGAGACTTCAGCCACATATATAACCTTTAAATACACTGAAAATCTTACATACTGAAGAAGCTGTAATCAATATTGAAGTTCCTGTAATCATCCATACTACTTCAGTTATATAAGGAAGTTCATATTAGGCAGAATCCACATGAATCCATATGAGTATCTTCTATAAATCAAAGCCCTGAATAAATGGTTTGAAGGGAGGAATCGCAATATAAATGTAATGAAAGTCAAGAATCCTCATATACAACTTTGATAAGCAAACCAGAAAAATCACATCAAGGAATTCTATATCTGTACTCAATGTAGGATTGCTTTACTTTATGATTTGTTCTTAAAATAAAATAATAGAGAAGCACTACATCTTTAAATACCATGCACATTCATTCAGTCAAAGCCATGCTTTGACGTGCTAAAGAAAACACATTTTAGAAATAAATACAAAAACAAGCAATGAGAGAGAAAAGATATTATGAAGAGGAAGAAAAACCCTTGTGGGACTTTCAGAAAATTCATGGTGGACAATGTATTCAATGGAAATTCATGGTAATTCATCTACTCAGAAATTGATGAGCTTGTCTGCATTAGTTTTGTTTCTGAGGGGATTAGTGTTTTAAGGGTTTGTGCAAATGATTTCATATATGATAGCTGTGTTATGGTTATCAGTGTTGGAAATGTTATATTTTTTTTGGATAGGAGAATATGTGAAATATGTGATTTGGGTGCCTTCTAAGATAAATTAATATGGTTCTGTGGTTACCACTAATAGGTCAGTGATAGACATTTAGTTGTACCAGTGATTCAATATCTGAAGGGAGGAACAGATGTTTGCTGTGTTTCTGATATTAGAGGAAACAATACTTCATCTCAGTGACTAAACTCTATCAGTGGGTGAGAGGATCCTGTACACAGTAGTTCAATGAGCCAAGCAAAGGTCCAGATATTTTCCATTGCCTTTGCTAATGGCCCAGTATGGAGTATCACTCAAAACCCACTACAAGAATCATCATGCTAATAATCAAAGAGGTAATAGATTTCAAAATCTATAAGGCCCATAAGTAATGCAATTAGATGGTCCATATTTGGCAAGCCTGTCCTTGACATTAATTGTGAAAACTTTGAGATCCAATATATGACCATATGAAAACTTTACAGCTAACTTGCTACATAACTTTAAAAGACTACTGAATGATTTGCTACTAAACCTGATCCCCTAGAAGTATTTATGCCCTCATATTTTATGTAGTGTTGAAGAAATGAATGCTTTACCCTAAATAGTGACCATAAAAGGATGTCTTACTTCATCACTTCCATTATATATAGATATTCCAGATGGTGTCAATTTGGCTAACTCATCAATGGACCAGCACTGAGCATCTGAGGTCCCCCAGATGCCAAGGCAGTGAGTGTATGGCCTACATCTTGTATTGCATCAGGGTCAGTATTGATGTCTGCTCTGCCACCTAATTATTCATGTGTGCTATTCCCTGGGGTCCTTGAAAGGTGCAGTCCTGAATTTACTCTGTCATTATGCACTGCCTGAGGAAGTATTCTGATTATCTTGGATCCAGGGGGTTTCTAGACTCAGAAGGACTGACAGCTCTTGGTAATCCTTTCCATTATGACCAAGGCCTGATAGCTTAGAACAAGTTGCTTTTGAAGGAGTAGTGTTGAACTGTGTCTGGAAATTTAGTGGTCTAAAAACCCATGGCTCTACTTTCCATATTGCCCAATATAGAAGTACCAGGAGGATACCAAGATGTGGAATATGCTGGCACCAAAAAAACAAATAGTCTAATAACCTGCTGGCTTCTTTTATGGAGGTGGGTGAATTTAGGGACAATATCTTGTCTTTTATTGGATCAGGGAACTATTCCTGGACTCTGGGTGATACATTATAAAAAGGTTCTACTGGGCAGGGCCTTGTATATTATTGGAATTAATCACCCAACCAGCTTGTTGAGTCCCAATTAGCAATACATGAAATCTATGGGCAGCTTTTTCCTCTAACTGGCCCCACCAACATGATATCATAAATATAATGGAGCACTTGGAGTCCTCTGAGCAGGGCTACATTACTAACTGTCCCACATCTTGGGAGTAGATAGTGGGAAAGTTTATATACTCGGGTGGCAGTACAGTGAAGTTATCCTGTAGGCCTTGCCATTGGGAAGCAACTTGATCCTGGGCCACTTCTCGGGGAGTGATGACAACAAAAGCATTCACCAGGTCAAAAAATCCCATATGAAACACCAGTGAAAACCATGATAACTTCCAGGAGAGTCACAAATTCTAGAACTGCAGGTGCCAAAGTGGAATCTTCTGCTTTCAAGCACCAGAAGTCTATTATTAGTCACCATGACCAACAAACTTTCCCTGGCCACACCAGGCTATTATAGGAAAAGATCATGGAGTGGAGGACAGCCATAAATAAAAGGCCTTTTATGAATATTGTATTGTCCTTTTCTACACCAGGAAGCCAATATTGCTGTTCCTGGACTGTTCAAGGAAGTAGGAGCACTGGAGGTGCACAGCTGGCACCATATTACCTCTCATGTTGGCCAGAAATTGGGATGGGGAAACATACAATTTCATTCACTACTGGGATGTGCAGTGGTGCAGGATCTTTAGGTTTATAAACTCATTTCATTTTTTTTGAGGTGCCAGGGACTGAAACTGGGTCCTTGCATGTGGGAAGCTGGCCCTCAACCACTGAACCATAACAGCTTCCTTGAGCTGGCTATTCATTTGTTTTGCTAGTTGTTTGTTTGTTTGTTTGTTTGTTTGTTTTTCAGGATGCACTGGGAAATGAGCCAGGGGTCTCTCATGGGAGGAGGGTGCTTAACCTACTTGACCACTTGTGCTCCCAATCCCATACATTTTAAGCATTGAATTCCCTATTCCCTTTCACTATCCCATGTACTGGTAAACTATCTTATACATTTTTATTTTATGAGTGTGTTGATTATAATTATTTCATATTATTGAGGTCACAAAATATTTTCACTTTTGAGCCTAGCTTTTTTCACTCAATATATCTTGGGTTCATCTATGTTGTCACATATATCAGAGCTTCATTCCTTTTTTTTTTAATGCTGAAAAATATTCTATTGTGTGTATATAACACATTTTATTTATCCATTCAGTGTTTGGTAGACATGAGTTTCTTCCATCTGTTGGCAACTGTGAATAATGCCACTATGAACATCAGCATGCAAAGATGTGTTTGAACATTGGCTTTTAATTTTGGGGGGTATATCACTAGTTTTATCATTGCCAGATCCTATGTTAGTTCTATAATCAGCTTTCTGAAGAACTGCCAAACTGACTTCCACAGTGGCTGCACCATATTACGTTGCAATGAATGAGTGTTCTTATTTCCCTGTTTTCTCTCTGTATTAGGCAGGCAAAGGGGTGCTGCTGATGCAAAATACCAGAAATCTGTTGGTTTAATAAAAGGGTATTTATTTGGGGTAGAAGCTTACAATTACCAGGTCATAAAGCATTAGTTATTTTCCCCACCAAAGTCTGTTGCCATGTGTTGGAACAAGATAGCCACTAATGTCTGCAAGGGTTCATGCTTCCTCTTCCTCTCAAGGCTCTGTGTTCTCAGCTTCTTCCAATATCAGCTATAGGCTGGGATAAGTCTTGTCTCTTTCCTGGGGCTCATTTCTGTCTGGTCTCAGCTCTGCTCTCTCCAAAAGGCCAGCTATAAATTATCAGGTGAATGTCTAGACTCTCTTCCTGTGGCCTCTGTCATGTCTAATGGAGCCCTTTCTCTTTCCTCATGTATCAGCTTCTCTGTGTATTTACTTCCTGGCACTCTAGCATTAAAACTCTTAACTCCCTTCCCTGTGGTGTGGTTTCTCTGTGAATCCCTGCCCCTTTGGTGATGTGATTGGTCTACATCCTCCTGCTGTGGGCCAGTCAAAGCTTTAATCATTATTTAATCAAGTAAAAGTGAGGCATCTGAATCCAATATAATCTAATATGCTCACAGGAAAAGACCAGTTTACAAACAATCCAATATTTATTTTTGTAATAAATAAACAATATCAAACTGCTACACTCTCCAAAAATTATTTTCACTTTGTTTAAAAATGTAGCCATTCTAATGGGTATGAAGCATTATCTCATTGTGGCTTGGATTTGACTTTCCCTGATGGTTACTGATGTTGAGCCTCTTTTCATGTGCTATATCTCATCTGTATATATTCTTTGAAGAGATGTCTGTTCAAGTCTGTTGCCCATTATTTAATCATGTTGTTAAGTTGAATAATAAATAATATATATTCTTTTTGTATATTGAATAATAATCCTTTTTTGAATATTTTCTCCCATTATGTACCTTGTTGTTTAACTTTCATGATAAAATCCTTTGGAGCAATAAAGGTTGTTAATTTTGATGAGGTCCCATTTATCTATTTTAATTCTTTTTTTACATGTGGTTTGGGTGTAAAGACTAAGAAACCATTGCCTAAGGCAAGGGCCAGAAAATGCTTCCCTAGGTGTTCTTCTATAAATTTGATAGTTCAAGCTCTTCTATGAAGGTCTTTGATATATTTTGGGTTGAGTTTTTATATGGTGTGAAATAAAAGTACATGGTTTTTCCCATGGAGATCCAGTTTTCCCAGCACTATTTAAAGGTTTATTCTTTTCCAGTTGACTGGTGTTTTCCACCTCATGAAAAAATCTGGCTGTAAATATGAGGGTTGATTTTCTTTCTTTCTTTCTTTCTTTTTTTTTTTTAACACATTCACATATTTTTTCAACTAAAATATTAATGTCTATTGTACAACAGGCTATATTCACAGAAAACATTTCCTCTGAAGAGTTAGAGTTAAACTCATAATTTCACATCACAGAGGAGTAAATAAGTTTAAATAATACAGTATTAGTGAATGCAAATATGACCAGGTTAAATGAGACCAAAAAAGAAGGTGTAAACATTTGATCTTATCTTCCATTTTAGTATTTTTTACTACACAAGTGTATTATTTTAAAAATTTTTCAGGTGAGAGAGGAGTCCAAAAAGTGAATTAAGATGATCCCTAAAATGATTGACTCTGAGAGCTATACACTGGCCACCTCTATGAACCATACTCTTGTGGTAAGATGACTTGTTCACCAAATCCATGCTATTTTTTAGTATGAACTACTCACTTCTCTCTTATTTTGTATTTGGGTGGGTGGGGGTAATATGGGAATCCCCTATATTTATTTTATATTTTTTATTTTTAAAAAATATACTTAGATTACATAAATGTTACATAAAATAAATATAGGGGATTCCCATATGCCCAGCTCTCCACACCTCTCACATTTTCCCACATTAATAACATCCTTCATTAGTGTAGTACATTCATTGAAATTGATGAACACATTTTGGAGCATTGCCACTAAGCATGGATTACAGTTCACACTGTAGTTTATGCTCTCTCCCACACAATTCTATAGGTTATGGCAAGATATATAATGGCCTGTATCTGTTATTGCAATGTGATTCAGGATGATTCACAAGTCCCAAAAATTCCCCTGTATTACAACTGTTTTTCCCTCTCCCTACCCTCAGAACCTCCAGTGACCACAGCCTCCACATCAATAATCTAATTTCTTGCACTAGTAGAATCACATTAACTTTATAGTAGAAGATGGGTGGTTTTAGAGATCTAAATTTTATGTTATAGTTTGTTATCTATTATATTGTGGTTTTGATTATTGTGACTTTGTAATAAATTTTAAGATTGGCATTTGTGAGTCCTCCAACTTCATTCTCCTTTTTAAAGATGGCTTTACCTATTCAGCACCACTTACCCTTTCAAATATTTTTTGAGGTACTAGAGCCAGGGTTTGATCCCCGGACCCTACATGTGGGAAACCAGCACACAACCACTGAGTCATATCAGATCTCTTGAGTTGGCTTTTCATTTGTTTTCTTGGCTTTTGGTTTGTTTGTTTTTAAGAGGCACTGGGAACCAAACCCAGGATATCCCATTTGGGAATCAGGTGATCAACTGCTTGAGGCAATTCTACTCCCCTGTCATATAAAAGGGATGGATTAACTTTTCCATTTTTGCAAAGCTGCCTGTTGGAATTTTAATTTTGATGGCATTGAATCTATAAATTGTTTGGAGTAGTACTGACATCTAAATAATATTTAGAGAGGCAAGATGGTGTCATTTAGGAGGGCACTCACTTACTAGCTCTTTGAGTATGGCCGATTGTGGACAGGGTCCTCCCAGGGGTCTATGCTGTGGGCACATGGAGCGAGAAGCTTGGGACATCTAGCTGACAGCATGGAGTGATCAGCAGAGCTTCGTGAGTTTTAAGCCTGCCTGTGGTGGTTAACACAGATGGCTGAGCCCCACCCACAGGGAAAACGGCTGGGTTGAGCTGCGAATCCTGCACAGTGGCTCCTGCTCCCGGTGTCAGGGAGCATTCTCTGAGAGAGAGAGGGTTCTGACAGAAGGTGGAGAGGGGTTTAACTTCTGTGGATTAGGTGCCTTGACCCCCACATAGCTTTGGGGAGCAGATAAGTCAGCTTGAAGTAAGGCCAGGCTGAGGGGAGAGACAAATCTGCTGAGGAAACCTGATTTACCCAGCAGCCCACTGACACTAGGGTTTGGCTCCAGAGGGGGCTGAGTCAGCCAATTTTATCACTCTGCACTGACAAGCATCAGAGCTTCAGCTCCCCTGGGGAGGCGAGGAAGTGGGAAGTGCTTGATTAGTTTCCACAAGCCTATTTAGGATCCCCTCGGTGAATGGGGTGGTCTAGCAGAGGACTTCTTTTGGGTCCCTTATATCAACCCCCCAAAAAAAGGAAGACAGTTACATTAAAATATGAATTATTCTTTTTAATTTAGTTTAAGACCTAAATTCTGCCTCAAAACCTGCAGATAGAACCCTGCAAGGAAATTGATTAATAAACACAAGGAGGCCTAGAGATCCACAAGGACCCTAGAAGGAAGACTTCCTCCTTAGCTTTGTTTGATTGCTTGCTTGTATGGTTGTTTGTTTTTTTTTCTATTTGTTTTCTCTTGTTTTTCTTTCCTCTTTCCTACCCCCTTTCTTTTATCCTTCATTTTTCTTTAAATTAGGTGCTGCTAGCTTGCCTCTTCTTTGCTGTGCTTCTTCTTCAGGGATTTCTCATTCTCTGTCTATATTGATTTTGGTATCCCAAGATATCTCTTAGCCTTCCTTCATCTTTCTGCCTTCTGCTTTCTGTTGTGGTTCTTAGACACCACGTTTTTCATTAGCCCACAACTTAAGGGTGTCAATTTTTATTCTATCTATTTTGTTTTCTTCTTTTTTTTTCAATTAATACTAACATTTTCCTTTTAGCCCTTTCTTTACTCTTTCCCTCCCTTCTCATCATTCAAGCCTTCTAAATCATTGTATATATAGTCCTCTATTTGGTTTCCCAGTCCATTGTAGGTACTCCACCTTTTTTCCTATTACTCTACACTGCCTACATGAGTTAAATAATCATTTCACTAAGTCTTATTTGGCACCTCTTCTAACTTTTATCAATATTAATATTATGCTTCTTCCTTTCTCACATCTTTTGATTCCTCTGGCCCTGATCTTTTGCCTTCAAGAAAACATAGAAAGAAGCAAGGAAATAAATACAGCTCAATGGAATCATCCAAGACACCTGGTGAGGAGACAACGATGGGAAATGGCCATCCCAGGGAATAGAGAGGGCCTGCATCTGCAGGCAGGATCATCCCACCCACCATATCCATGGGATATAAGCCCTCTCTCACTTGGAGTTGGAGTGGACATCACCATCCCAGTCGCCTCTGCATTGGGGGAAGAACTATGGACTAGAGTGGACTTGATGGTATTCTCTT
>JAKSZT010053735.1:0-11163 GCA_026826555.1 Tolypeutes matacus | reverse complement strand
TCCCACATCTTCCCCTATTAATATCATCTTAAAATATTTACTTTTGTCCTAGTTTGGAGCAGTACTACAAAAGTTTCTTGGGGGATTAACACCTGTGATTAAAATAGGAAAAGAAAACATGATTAGTATTTAGAAAATAAAATATAGGCCTTAGATTTGCTCATTGTTCCAGGGATATCGAGTTGAGGTGTTTTTAGCATAACTTATATATATTGAGTTCATATTGATAATTTCTACGTTCTTTCTTGTCACGACGATTGTACATTTTATTGAATAGGATCATAGGTCACTGTGAAACTTAATTTGGCATTCATCTTTAATCAAAGTGACAAAAATTTTCTAAACTAAATATAAGATATAATATGTTGGTAAAAAAAGTATTTTTTAAACATGTAAGGACTTGATGAAGTTAACATAAAATATAAGAATGTATTCTAGTAAAATACAGATTCTCTGCCTTTTACATTGATTATTCAGAAAAGAAAACCTTTACAAATTCTTATGAGAAACAGACTGATAATCCAAGAAGGCTTTGTTATTTTCATAGAAAGAAAAGCGAATTCTAGTTTTGCAACAGTATACTATTTGATAGTAAGTCTCATAAAAATTATAGTTAGACGTATTAAATATTTCCAAACTTTGAGATCATAAGAAATAAATTCATTTTCCACAAATATTCTATTAATAAAAATTTCAATACTTATTCATGTTTTGTACTACATATGATAACCGGTCATTTTATTTTAGGACAAAACTTCTCTCTTTTTCTTTATTAAATATGTACAAAGAGAAGCTAAACAAATGAATAACCCCTTCAAGGTAAACAGATACCTAGACACCACCAAAAAACGACAAGCCATACTAAGAAACAGGAAGACATGGCCCAGCCAAATGAACAAACTAAAAAACAGGAGGAGATTCACAACAAGGAAAAACTAATCAAGGGTATGCAAACAAATATAATTAATCAATTTAATGAAATGAAGGAAGATAAAAGGATACTAAGAAGACACTGGGAGGTGAGAGGGAGGCAAGATGGCATCGGTTTAGGAGAGCACTCACTGAGAGCTCCCTGAGGACCGCGGATTGTGCACAGGGTCCTGCCTGGGGGTCTGTGCTGTGGGCACATGGAGTGAGAAACTTGGGACATCTATCTGCACAGATTGACGGCGTGGACCAATCGGAAGAGATCCGTGAGTTTTAAGCCTGTCTGTAGTGGTTAACACAGACGGTTGAGCCCCACCTTTAGGGGGAAAAAAAAGCCAGTTTGAGCCATGACTCCTGGCCTGGGAGAGTGGGAAGGCTCTGGCAGAGGGATGAGAGTGTTTCCCTTTCTGTGGATTTGGCTGCCTGGAAACCTTTTGCAGATTGGGTGAACAAAACAGCTGGATTGAATCAACAACCCAGCGGAGGGGAGGGGTAAATCTGCTGAGGGAGTTGATTTACTTAGCTGCCCAGGGATAAGCCCCAAACCCCTCCAAACCAGGGAGAGGGAGCACTCTCCGAGAGGGTGAGGGTTCTGACAGAAGACAGAGAGTGGAATCTTTACCATTGATTTGGCTGCCTGGACCCTCTCATAGCTTGGGGGAGCAGATAAGCCAGCTTGAAGCAGTGCCAGGCTGAGGGGAGAGGCGAATCTGCTGAGGAAACCTGATTTACCCAGCAGCCCAGTGACACTGAGGCTTGGCTCATTACTTCCCACGAGCCTAGTTATGGTTCCCTAGGTGAAGGGGGTGGTCTATAAGAGGACTTATTTTGGGTCCTGTATTTTGCCAAAAAAAAGAGAGACAGTCACATTTAAAAATGAAAAATGAATTCTTCTTTTTAATTTAGTTTAATAGCTAAAAGCTGCTTCAAAACCTGCAGATAGAACCCTGCAGGGAAATTGATTGATAAACACAAGCAGGCTGAGAGGATCCACAAGGACCCTAGTAGAAACACAGATCATCCTTAGATTTGTTTGACTGCTTGCCTGTGTGGTTGTTTGGTTTTTCTCTATTTATTTGTTGTCTCTTGCTTTTCTTTCCTCTTTCCTCCCCCATTTATTTTTTCTTTCATTTTGTTTTAATTAGGTGCTACTAGCTTGTCTATTCTTTGCTATGCTTCTTCTTTGGTGATTTCCCATTCTCTGTCTTACTGATTTTGTATTCCATACTGTCTCTTATCCTTCCTTCATCTTTCTGCCTTCTGCTTTCTGTTGTGGCTCATATATACCATGTTTTTTTCATATGCCCATAACTTAAGGGTGTCAAATTCTATTCTATCTAATTTGTTTTCTTATTTTTTATTAATATTAACTTTTTCCTTTCAGCCTTTTCTTTACTCTTTCTCTCCCTCCTCATAATTCTAGCCTTCAAAATTGCTATATATACTTTCCTCTATTTGATCAACCAGTCCATGGTAGGTACTCCACTTTTTTTCCTATTATTCTACACTGCCTACATGAGTTAAATATTCATTTCATTAAGTCTTATTTAGCCCCTCTTCTAACTTTTATCAATATTTCTGTTATCCTTCTTCCTTTCTCATATCTTTTGATTCCTCTGGCCCTAATCTTTTGTCTTCAAGGGAATATGGAAGGAAGCAAGGAAATAAAATAAGAAGAAAAAGTGTCAAAGAGAAAACTTAATACACACACAGAACCACCAGCTAAATAAAACTCTAGAGCATATAGAGAAGCTAATCAACTGAATAAACCCATCAAAATAAAATGATGACAAGAGGGCAGCAAAAATTACAAACCACACTGAGAAACAGGAAAACATGAACCAGTCCATTGAACAAACTAAAAACCAGGAAGTGATGCAGAACATCAAATAACTAATCAAAGTTTCCTAACAAATATCATGGATCAACTTAAAGAAGTGAAGGAAGAGATTAAGGATATAAAGATGACACTGGGAGAACATACTGAAGAAACTGTAAACATACGCAAAAAGATAATGGATATGATGGTGATCAATGGCACAATCCAAGAAATCAAAAAGATGCAGCATTCACATCACAGCAGATATGAACAGGCAGAAGAAAGAATTAGTGATCTGGAAGACAATACATCTGAAATCACACATTTAGAAGAACAGATAGACAAAAAGATAGAAAAAATCCAGCAGGGTCTCAAGGAATTAACCGACAACACAAAATGCACAAATATACACATTATGGGCATACCAGAAGGAGAAGAATAGGGAAAGGGAACAGAAAAGGACTAAAGGAAATAACAGCTGAAAACTTCCCAACCCTATTGAGAGAGATGGATGTGCAGATTCAGGAAGCACAGCGCACCACAAACAGTATAAATCCCAACAGACCAACTCCAAGACATATACTTGTCAAAATGTCCAATGCTCAAGACAAAGAGAAAATACTCAAGGCAGCAAGAGAAAAGAGAACCATCACATACAAGGGAAGCACAATAAGGTGAAGTGCTGATTTTTCAGTTGAAACCATGGAGGCAAGAAGACAGTGGTATGGCATAGTCAAAGTACTAAAAGAAAAAAACTTCCAGCCACAAATGCTCTATCCAGCAAAGCTGGCATTCAAAAATGATGGAGAGTTCAAAATATTCACAGAGAAACAGAAATTAAGAGAATATCTCAATAAGAAACCCGCACTTCAAGAAATACTAAAGGAAGTTCTACAAGGTAAAAGGAAAAAACAAGGGAGAGAGAGTTAGAAGAAAGTTATAAACAATTAAAGACAAAAACAGAAACAAAACAAAATATGACATACATTAACCCAAAGAAAATATGGCTGAAGTAAGAAATTTGTTACGAGTAATAACACTGAATGTTAATGGATTAAATTCACCACTCAAGAGATGCAGATTGGCAGAATGGATAAGGAAATATGATCCATCTATATGCTGTCTACAAGAAAACCAGGGATTCAAGGGGGCTGAAAGTGAATCGCTGGAAAACAATTTTACAAGCTAACAATAGCCAGAAAAGGGCAGGAGTGGCTATTCTAATATCAGACAAAATAGGTATTAAATGCAAAACTATTGTAAGAGTCAAAGATGGACGATCTATATTAGTAAAATGGATAATCTCTCAAGAAGAGAGGACAATCATAAACATTTATGCACCTAATCAGGGTGCTTCAAAATACATGAGGCAAACTCTGAAAAAACTAATTGGAGAAATAAATGCCTCTACAATTTTAGTGGGGGACTTTAATACATCGTTATCATCATTAGACAGAACATCCAGACAGAGAAATCAATAAAGAAACAAATGGTCTCAACAATACATTAGAGAACTTGGACTTAATAGACATATACAGAACACTACACACCAATACAGCAGAATTTACATTCTCCTCGAGTGCACATGGATCATACTCCAAGATAGATCACATGCTAGGACACAGAACAACTCTCAATGAATTCAGAAAGATTGGAATTATACAAAGTAATTTCTCTGACCACAATGGAAAGAAATTGGAAATCTCTAAAGGCCAGAGAAACAGGTTAGGCACAAGGATATGGAAGCTAAACAACACATTCTTAGACAAACAGTGGTCAAGGAGGAAATCTCAAAAGAAATCAGTAACTACCTTGAAACTAATGAAAACAACAACACAACATCTCAAAACCTATGGGAGGGAAACAGATGTGGCTCAAGAGGTTCGGCATCTATCTACCATATGGAGGGACTGGAGATCGATCCCATCCAGTTAAAAAAGAAAAAAAAAAAAAAAAAAAAAAAACTATGGGATACAGTGAAAGCAGTCCTGAGGGGAAGTTCATAGCCATAAATGCATATATTAAAAAATAAAAAAGAGCTAAAATTGAAGACCTAACTGCACACTTGGAGGAATTGGAAAACAACAACAAACTAAACCAAAAGGAACTAGAAAGAAGAAAATAACAAATATTAGAGCAGAACTAAGTGAAATAGAGAATAAGAAAGCACTAGAAACAATAAACAAAACCAAAAGCTGGTTCTTCAAGGATATCAATAAAATTGACAAACCCTTAGCCACACTAACAAAGAAAAAAAGAGAACAGATGCAAATTCACGAAATAAGGAATAAGCAAGGGGATATCACTACTGACCCCACAGAAATAAAGAGTATCATAAGAGGATACTTTGAAAAATTATATGCCAACAAGAATGATAATTTAGAGGAAATGGACAAGTTTCTAGAAATTCACAAAAGTCCTACATTGATGAAAGAAGAAATAGATGAACCCAACAGTCCAATTACAAGTAAAGAGATAGAATCAGTCATCAAAAACCTCCCAACAAAGAAGAGCCGAGGACCAGATGGCTTCACAGCTGAATTCTACCAAACATTCCGGAAACAGCTAACACCAATTCTGCTTAAGCTCTTCCAAAAAATAGAAGTAGAAAGAATATTGCCTAACTCATTCTACGATGCCAACATTACCCTAATACCAAAACCAAACAAAGATACCACAATAAAGGAAAATTACAGAGCAATCTCTCTAATGAACCTACATGATAAAATCCTCAACAAAATACTTGCTAATTGTATTCAACAACATATCAAAAGGAATATACCCCATGACCAAGTGGGTTTCATCCCGGGTATGCAAGGATGGTTCAATATAAGAAAATCAATTAATGTAATACACCACATAAACAGATTGAAAGAAAAAAATCACATGATCATCTCTATAGATCCAGAAAAAGCATTTGACAAAATACAGCACTCTTTCCTGATAAAAACACTGCAAAAGATTAGAAGAGAAGGAAACTTTCTGAATATGATAAAGGGTATATATGAAAAACCCAAAGCTAACATCATCTTCAATGGTGAAATCCAAAAATCCTTCCCTCTGTGATCAGGAAAAACTCAAGAATGCCCACTATCACCACTCCTATTTAACATCACCTTAGAAGTACTTGTTAGAGCACTGAGGCAAGATAAGGATATAAAAGGCATCTAGATTGGAAAAGAAGAAGCAAAAATTTCATTATTTGCAGATGACATGATGCTATACAAAGAAAGCCCTGAGAAATCTACAACACACTTTCTAGAACTTATAAAGGAGTTCAGTAATGTTGCAGGCTATAAGATCAATGCTCAAAAATCAGTAGCATTTCTGTACACCAATAACGTGCAATCTGAGGAGGAAATTTTTAAAAATACCATTTCCAATAGTAACTAAAAGAATCAAATACCTATGAATAAATTTAACTGAAGATGTAAATGCCTTATATACAGAAAACTACACAACACTGTTAAAAGAAATCAAAGAAGAATTAAATAAATGGAAAAATATTCCCTGTTCATGGATAGAAAGACTAAACATCATCAAGATGACTATCCTACCCAAACTAATCTACAGATTTAATGCAATCCCAATAAAATCAACACTATATTTTTTAAGGAACTGGGAAAACTAACCACACAATAATTTGGAGACGTTTGAGGCCCCGAATAACCAAAGACATATTGAAAAAGAAAAATGAAGTTGGAGGTATCACATTACCTGACTTTAAAACATACTACAAAGCTACAGTCATCAAAACTGCATGGCATTGGCACAAGGATAGACCTACTGACCAATGGAACCGAATTGAGAGTTCTGATATAGATCCTCTCATATACAGTCATCTGATATCCTAAAAGGCTACCAAGCCCACTCAGTTGGAAGAGAATGGCCTCTTTAACAAGTGGAGCTTGGAGAACTGGATATCCATATCCAAACGAATGAGAGAAGAATACCATCTCAAACCTTATACAAAAATCAACTCAAGATGGATAAAAGATCTAAAGATAAGAGCCAAAACCATAAAGACCTTGAAAGATAATGTAGGGAAGCAGCTACACGACCTTGTAATAGGAAATGGTTTCATGAACTTCACAGCCAAAGCACGAGCTTCAAGAGAAAAAAATAGATAAATGGGATCTCCTCAAAATTAAAAACTTCTGCACCTCAAAGGACGTTATTAAGAAAACAAAAAAGGCAGTCTACCCAACAGGAGAAAATATTTGGCAACCACATATCTGATAGGAGCCTAATATCCTGCATATGTAAAGAAATCCCACACCTTGAAAATAAAAAGACAAACAACCCATTTAAAAAATAGGCAAGTGACCTGAAAAACACTTCTCCAAGGAGGAAATACAAATGGCTAAAAAGGACATGAAAAAATGCTCGACATTGCTAGGTATTAGGAAAATGCAAATCAAAACCACAATGAGATATCATCTTACACGCATCAGAATGGCAGCTATTAAAAAAGCAGCATAATATATGTGTTGGAGAAGATGTGGAGGAATAGGAACTCTCATCCACTGCTGGTGGGATTGTGGAATGGTCCAGCCACTGTGGTGGATAGTTTGGCGATTCCTCAGAAAACTAGCAATAGATCTTCCGTATGATCCAGCAACTCCACTGCTGGGTATATACCTAGCAGAATTGAAAGCAAAGACATGAACAGATATATGCACACCAATGTGCATAGTGGTATTGTTCACAACTGCCAAAAGATGGAATTAGCCCCGGTGTCCACCAACAGATGAATGGATATGCAAAATATGGTACATACATAATATGGAATATTACTCAGGTGTTAGAAGGAATAAAGTGCTAACACATGGGATATCATGGATGAATCTTGAAGACCTTATGTTGAGTGAAGCAAGCCAAGCATTGAAGCATGAACAGTATATGACCTCAATGATTTGAATTGAGGAAAGTGAGCAGTCTCTGACAACCACTGTCTGAAAGATAGGTTAACAAGGGAGAGAGAGAGAAGAGTAGGATGTGAGCCATCACCCATATGGACATAATCTATGGTAAAGTGATAGAATATAGTTGTATATTGAAGGATAGTGCAGGTGGGTAGTGACATTACTGGGCTTGGTGGTGCAGGTTTAACAGGTGGGTAGATTATGAAGGGCAGGTTAGAATAACCACGGGATGTAACTATGAATCTTGTCATCCCATGAGTCAACATAGGGGAGTGTAATATGCCCCAGGAGGATGGGGAGAAAGGAACAGAAAAGATCAAACTGGTTATTTAGTGGTCATGGGAAATGTTTTTCCTTACCTTACAGTAATGGACATAGGACATGGTAAATATCATCAAAAATTATTAAACTGTACCGTCTAAATTGTAAACTATACTGTAAACCATTGACAATGTTTAGTAGCTATGTTTCCATATCTGTATAACAGTTATAACAATGCTACCATCCACAAAAAAAAAAGTTTTAATATGGTGTGGGGAAGGAGGAGGGAATTTGGGTACATGGAATCTCTAGTATTCAGAGTGTGATTTTGCTGTGACCTAAATCTTCTTTGAAAACTAAATGAAAATTTGGCAGACACTGGGGAATGAGAGGGAGAAGGTGTCATGGTCCACACTGGACATCCGATAATTCAGTGATAAAAGGAGAAAAAACAAAAATAAAAAAATAATTAAAAAATATATTTTTTTGTTTTTTCCCTTTTTCTTTTTTTGAATGTCCCAATCCATTGATAATATTTTGTTTTTATTTCTAGTTCTTTTTTTCTGTGTTTCCTTGTATTTTACCTCTTGCATTTAAGCTTATCATTATTATTTCATTTTCATATTAATTCTATTTGGTTATTATATGGGCTTCATCTTCAAGGAAGGTTTAAATCACAGAATGGTTACAATTGAGGCTGCAGAAGATCATTGGTAGGGGATGTCTGGGATGGAGGATTCATAGGAGTAAGTTCATCTGAATATACATGAAAGATATATAAAATTGTTCAAATGATCGAGGGATGGGGCATGGTCACCGTGGGTAGGCAATCACACAATAATTGAGGGAATACTGAATTCCCAGCCTGGAGAGCTTTGCCACATTCTCCAAGGGAGCAGCAAAAGTCCCCTGAGTGCACGGACAGTGTCTGTCAAAAGAGGATGGCCTGTTGTTGGGTTCTTGTTATTGATGACTAGCCTTATGAGTCTTTGCTCTTGTAATTGAAACTTGGCCTCCTGTTATGGGGTGCCTAAGGGTTGCCAACTGAGAGCCTCCTTGTTGCTCAAATGTGGCCACTCTCTAAACCAAACTCAGCATATGAATGCATTACCTTCCCCCCAGTGGGTTACATGACTCCCGGGGATGAGCCTCCTTGGCAACGAGGGATTAATACCAAGTGCCATCAGGCAATATGACTGGAAAAAGACCTTGAATAAAAGGGGGAAAAGGTAAAGGCACATGAGTTCATGTGGCTAAGAGACTTCAAAGAGAGTTGGGAGTTCATCCCAGAGGTAACGCTAATGCACACCTCAGTAGGATCTCATAGAACACCAAAGTGGATATCACCCAACTCAGAGGGGCTCCTGAGGGCTCTGGAGACACCCTGGTCCTATATAAGTGGGGATAGACCCAGAGACTGATGCCTTATCAGTGGGCTCTACTTTAGAATTTGTGCTCCTGAGAGTGACAGAGTTGGACTCAAATAAGTCCTCCCTGCACATGTTCCATCAGTCCCTTCTATTCAAACTTATATGTGAGGCTGGAGTTTGTAGGTGTACTTCCAGTGACTGGAGCCTCTGGCCTGCCTATGCGCCAGCTGTGCCTGAAATCTCAGTGGAGCTGCAACTCCTACTCTACAGCTCAATGGACTCACCCAAGTCACCTGGTGAGGAGACGATGATGGACAATGGCCATCCCAGGGAATTGAGAGAGCCTGCAACTGAAGGCAGGATAATCCCATCTACCGTATCCATGGGATATAAGCCCACTCTCTCTTGGAGGTGGAGAGGATATCACCATCCAGTGCCCTCAGGAGTGGGGAAGAGCTATGGACTAGAGTGGACTTAATGGTATTCTGTTGTAGACATTCTGAGACTCATGCAATGGAAGAAATTATAACAGTGAGGTGGAGTCAGTGACCACTAGATGCTTTCAGGGTGGGGAGGGGAATGGCAGTTATAATACAGGGGCTTTTTCAGGACTTGGGGGTTGTCCTGAGTGATGTTGTGGTGATGGATATAGGCCATTTTACATCAGCATATACCATGCAGAACTGTGTGGGAGAGACTGTGGTCTACGATGTTAACTGTGGTTTATGCTTAGTGGCAAAGCCCCAGGATGTGTATATTCATTGCAGGGGATGTGCCACACTAATGAAAGATGTATATGTGAGACGTTATGGGAGGTATGGGAAGTGGAGATCATGGGAATCCCTGTAATTTTAGTGTAACATTTATGTAATCTAAACAACTTTAAAAATATATATGAAAACAGTACCATTTATGTAAGCAAATGCACATATATGTATATATATCTATAAATCATTTTACAAATATTGGTTTGTATTGTGAAAATTTTCATTTTTACCCACAATAAAAAAAAATAGAAGACACTGGGGGGATATACAGAAGAAATTATAAACATACATAAAAAGATAACAGGTCTGATAATGATGAAAGGCACAATGAAAGAAATTTTTAAAATGCTGGAAGCACATAACAGCAGATTTGAATAGACAGAAGAAAGAATTAGTGACATTGAAGATAGAATTTTTGAAATCTCACATTGCTAGAACAGATAGATAAAAAGAGAGAAAAATCAACAAGGACTCAGAGCACTGAATGACACCAAGAAATGCACAAACATATGCATTATAGGCATCCCAGAAGGGAAGAGAAGGTAAAGGGGACAGAAAGAGTGTTGGAGGAAATAAAGGCCAAAAATATCCCAACTCTTATGTGTGACAAGGATGTACATATCCAGGAAGTGCTGTGCTCTCCAAAATGTATAAATCCTAAGAAGACACATACTTATCAGATTGTCAAATTTCAACACAAAGAATTATGAAAGCAACAAGAGAAGAGATCCATCACATATATGGGAGGCTTAAGAAAATTAAGCACTTATTTTTCATCTGAAACATGGAGGTAAAAATGCAATGGTATTATATAGTTAAGGTGCTAAAAGAAAAAAAACTGTCAACCAGAAATTCTATACCCAGCAAGATGACTTTCAAGAATGAAGAAGAAAAAAAGCACAGAGAAACAAATTTTAAAAAATGAAACAGGAAGAGTTTAAAGTATTATTAGATAAACAGATATGAAGAGAGATGGTAAAAAAGAGCCCTGCCCTTCCAGAAATAGTGAAAGCACTTGTGAAGTTTGAAAGAAATAAAACAGGAGAATAAGGGTTGGAGGAGTGTAGAAAGGAAGATTATTAGTAAAAGGAACT
>JAKSZT010053734.1:0-11187 GCA_026826555.1 Tolypeutes matacus | reverse complement strand
TCCCACATCTTCCCCTATTAATATCATCTTAAAATATTTACTTTTGTGCTAGTTTGGAGCAGTACTACAAAAGTTTCTTGGGGGATTAACACCTGTGATTAAAATAGGAAAAGAAAACATGATTAGTATTTAGAAAATAAAATATAGGCCTTAGATTTGCTCATTGTTCCAGGGATATCGAGTTGTTGTGTTTTTAGCATTATTTATATGTTGAGTTCATATTGATAATTTCTAGGTTCTTTCTTGTCATGATGTTTGAACATTTTATTGAATAGGATCATAGGTGACTGTGAAACATAATTTGGCATTCATCTTTAATCAAAGTGACAAAAATTTTCTAAATTAAATATAAGATATAATATGTTGGTAAAAAAGTATTTTTTAAACATGTAAGGACATGATGAAGTTAACATAAAGTATAAGAATGTATTCTAGTAAAATACAGATTCTCTGCCTTTTACATTGATTATTCAGAAAAGAAAACCTTTACAAATTCTTATGAGAAACAGACTGATAATCCAAGAAGGCTTTGTTATTTACACAGAAAGAAAAGCGAATTCTAGATTTGCAACAGTATACTATTTGATAGTAAGTCTCATAAAAATTACAGTTAGACTTATTAAATATTTCCAAACTTTGAGATCATAAAAAATAAATTCATTTTCCACAAATATTCTATTAATGTAAATTTCAATACTTATTCATGTTTTGTACTACATATGATAACCAGTCATTTTATTTTAGCACAAAACTTCTCTTTCTTTATTAAATATGTACAAAGAGAAGCTAACCAAATGAATAAGCCCTTCAAGGTAAACAGATACCTAGACACAAGTGAAAAATGACAAGCCATACTATGAAACAGGAAGACATGGCCCAGCCAAATGAACAAACTGAAAAACAGGAGGAGATTCAGAACAAGGAAAAACTAATCAAGGATATGCAAACAAATATAATTAATCAATTTAATGAAATGAAGGAAGATAAAAGGATACTAAGAAGACACTGGTAGGTGAGAGGGAGGCAAGATGGCATAGGTTTGGGGAGCACTCACTGAGAGCTCCCTGAGGACCACGGATTGTGGACAGGGTCCTGCCTGGGGGTCTGTGCTGTGGGCACATGGAGCAGGAAACTTGGGACATCTATCTGCACAGATCGATGGCATGGAATGATCGGAAGAGATTCGTGAGTTTTAAGCCTGCCTGTGGTGGTTAATACAGACGGTTGAGCCCCACCTTTAGGGGGAAAAAAAAAGCTAGATTGAGCTGTGAATCCTGGCCCGGAAGAGCGGAATGGCTCTGGTAGAGGGGTGAGAGAGTTTTCCTTTCTGTGGATTTGGCTGCCTGGAAACCCTTGCAGCTTGGGTGAACAAAACAGCTGGATTGAATCAACACCCAGCAGAGGGGAGGGGTAAATCTGCTGAGGGGTTTGATTTACATAGCTACCCAGGGATAAGCCCCAAACCCCTCCAAGCCAGGGAGAGGGAGCACTCTCCGAGAGAGGGAGGGTTCTGACAGAAGGCAGAGAGGGGAATCTTTACCATTGATTTGGCTGTCTGGACCCTCTCATAGCTTGGGGGAGCAGATAAGCCAGCTTGAAGCAGTGCCAGGCTGAGGGGAGAGGTGAATCTGCTGAGGAAACCTGATTTACCCAGCAGCCCAGTGATGCTGAGGCTCCGCTCATTACTTCCCATGAGCCTAGTTATGGTTCCCTCAGTGAAGGGGGTGGTCTAGAAGAGGACTTATTTTGGGTCCTGTATTTTGCCAAAAAAAAAAAAGAGTGACAGTCACATTAAAAAGTGAAAAATGAATTCTTCTTTTTAATTTAGTTTAATAGCTAAAAGCTGCTTCAAAACCTGCAGATAGAACACTGCAGGGAAATTGATTGATTAACACAAGCAGGCTGAGAAGGTCCACAAGGACCCTAGTAGAAACACAGATCATCCTTAGCTTTGTTTGACTGCTTGCCTGTGTGGTTGTTTGGTTTTTCTCTGTTTATTTGTTGTCTCTTGCTTTTCTTTCCGCTTTCCTCCCCCATTTCTTTTTTCTTTCATTTTGTTTTAATTAGGTGCTGTTAGCTTGTCTATTCTTTGCTATGCTTCTCCTTCGGTGATTTCCCATTCTCTGTCTTATTGATTTTGTATTCCAAACTGTCTCTTATCCTTCCTTCATCTTTCTGCCTTCTGTTTTCTGTTGTGGCTCATATATACCATGTTTTTTTCATATGCCCACAACTCAAGGGTGTCAAATTCTATTCTATCTAATTTGTTTTCTTATTTTTTATTAATATTAACTTTTTCCTTTCAGCCCTTTCTTTACTCTTTCTCTCCCTCCTCATAATTCTAGCCTTTTAAATCGCTATATATACATTCCTCTGTTTGGTTAATCAGTCCATGGTAGGTACTCCACTTTTTTTCCTATTACTCTACACTGCCTACATGAGTTAAATATTCATTTCATTAAGTCTTATTTAGCCCCTCTTCTAACTTTTATCAATATTTCTATTATCCTTCTTCCTTTCTCATATCTTTCGATTCCTCTGGCCCTAATCTTTTGTCTTCAAGGGAATATAGAAGGAAGCAAGGGAATAAAATAAGAAGAAAAAGTGTCAAAGAGAAAACTTAACACACAAGCAGAACCACCAGCAAAATAAAACTCTAGAGCAGAGAGAGAAGCTAATCAACTGAATAAACCCATCAAAATAAAATGATGACAAGAAGGCAGCAAAAATTACATGCCACACTGAGAAACAGGAAAACATGAACCAGTCCATTGAACAAACTAAAAACCAGGAAGTGATGCAGAACAAAGAATAACTAATCAAAGTTTACTAACAAATATCATGGACCAATTTAAAGAAATGAGGAAAGAGGTTAAGTATATAAAGATGACACTGGGAGAACATACTGAAGAAACTGTGAACATACGCAAAAAGTTAATGGATATGATGGTGATCAATGGCACAATCCAAGAAATCAAAAAGATGAAGGATTCACATAACAGCAGATATGAACAGGCAGAAGAAAGAATTAGTGATGTGGAAGACAATGCATCTGAAATCACACAGATAGTAGAACAGATAGACAAAAAGATAGAAAAAATCAGCAGGGACACAGGGAATTAACTGACAACAGAAAATTCACAAACATACACATTATGGGCATCCCAGAAGGAGAAGAATAGGGAAAGGGAACAGAAGGAGGGCTAAAGGAAATACCAGCTGAAAACTTCCCAACTGTATTGAGAGAGATGGATGTGCAGATCCAGGAAGCACAGCGCACCCCAAACAGTATAAGTCCCAACAGACCAACTACAAGACATACTTGTCAAAATGTCCAATGCTCAAGACAAAGAGAAAATAATCAAGGCAGCAAGAGAAAAGAGAACCATCACATACAAGGGAAGCACAATAAGATGAAGTGCTGATTTTTCAGCTGAAACCATGGAGGCAAGAAGACAGTGGTATGACATAGTCAAAGTACTACAAGAAAAAAACTTCCAGCCACGAATTCTCTATCCAGCAAAACTGGCATTCAAAAATGATGGAGAGTTCAAAATATTCACAAAGAAACAGGAATTAAGAGAGTATGTCAATAAGAAACCTGCACTTAAAGAAATACTAAAGGAATCTCTACAAGTTGAAAGGAAAAAACAAGGGAGTGGGAGTTGGAAGAGAGGTTAAAAACAAAGAAAAAAACAGAAACAAAACAACATATGACATACATTAACCCAAAGAAAATATGGCTGAAGTAAGAAATTCGTTACGAGTAATAACACTGAATGTTAATGGATTAAATTCACCACTCAAGAGATGCAGATTGGCAGAATGGATAAGGAAATATGATCCATCTATATGCTGTCTACAAGAAAACCACCTTCGACCCAGGGATTCAAGGAGGCTGAAAGTGAATGGCTGGACAACAATTTTACAAGCTAACAATAGCCAAAAAAGGGGAGGAGTAGCTATTCTAATATCAGACAAAATAGACGTTAAATGCAAAACTATTGTAAGAGTCAAAGATGGACTATATATATTAGTAAAATGGATAATCTCTCAAGAAAAGAGAACAATCATAAACATTTATGTACCTAATCTGGGTGCCTCAAAATGCATGAGGCAAATTCTGGAAAAACTAATTGGAGAAATAAATGCCTCTACAATTATAGTGGGGGACTTTAATACACCATTATCATCATTAGACAGAACATCCAGACAGAGAATCAATAAAGAAACAAAGGCTTTCAACAATACATTAGAGAACTTGGACTTAATAGACAAATACAGAACACTACACCCCAATACAGCAGGATTTACATTCTCCTCGAGTGCACATGGATCATACTCCAAGATAGACCACATGCTAGGACACAGAACAACTCTCAATGAATTCAGAAAGATTGGGATTATACAAAGTAATTTCTCTGACCACAATGGAAAGAAATTGGAAATCACTAAGTGCCAGAGAAACAGGTTAGGCACAAGGATATGGAAGCTAAACAACACATTCTTAGACAAACAGTGGTCAAGGACGTAAGCTCAAAAGAAATAAGTAATTACCTTGAAATTAATGAAAACAACAACACAATATATGAAAACCTATGGGAGGGAAACCGATGTGGCTCAAGAGGTTCGGCATCCATCTAACATATGGAGGGAACGGGGTTTGATCCCACCCAGTAAAAAAAAAAAAAACAAACAAAAAAAAAAACAAAAAAAAACCTATGGGATACAGTGAAACAGTCCTTAGAGGGAAGTTCATAGCCATAAATGCACATATTAAAAAGGAAAAAAGAGCTAAAATTGAAGACCTAATTACACACTTGGAGGAATTGGAAAACAACAACAAACTTAACCAAAAGGAACTAGAAAGAAGGAAATAACAAATATTAGAGCAGAACTAAATGAAATAGAGAATAAGAAAGCACTAGAAACAATAAATAAAACCAAAAGTTGGTTCTTCGAGGATATCAATAAAATGGACAAACCCTTAGCCAGACTAACAAAGAAAAAAAGAGAACAGATGCAAATACACAAAATAAGGAATAAGCAAGGGGATATCATTACTGACACCACAGAAATAAAGAGTATCATAAGAGGATACTTTGAAAAATTATATGCCAACAAGAATAATAATTTAGAGGAAATGGACAAGTTTCTAGAAACTCAAAAACAACCTACATTGATGAAAGAAGAAATAGATGAACTCAACAGTCCAATTACAAGTAAAGAGATAGAATCAGTCATCAAAAACCTCCCAACTAAGAAGAGCTGAGGACCAGATGGCTTCACAGCTGAATTCTACCAAACATTTTGGAAACAGATAACACCAATTCTGCTTAAGCTCTTCCAAAAAATAGAAGTAGAAGGAATATTGCCTAACTAATTCTACGATGCCAAAATTACCCTAATACCAAAACCAAACAAAGATACCACAAGAAAGGAAAATTACAGACCAATCTCTCTAATGAACCTAGATGATAAAATCCTCATCAAAATACTTGCTAATCGCATTCAACAACATATCAAAAGATTAAACCCCATGACCAAGTGGGTTTCATCCTGGGTATGCAAGGATGGTTCAATATATCAGAAAATCAATCAATGTAATACACCACATAAACAAATTGAAAGAAAAAAATCACATGATCATCTCTATAGATGCAGGAAAAACAGGCAACAAAATACAGCACTTTTTCCTGATAAAATCACTGCAAAAGATAAGAAGGGAAGGAAACTTTCTGAATATGATAAAGGGTATATATGAAAAACCCAAAGCTAACATCATCTTTAATGATGAAATCCTAAAATCCTTCCCTCTGAGATCAGGAACCACTCAAGAATGTCCACTATCACCACTCCAATTTAACATCATCTTAGAAGTACTTGCTCAAGCACTGAGGCAAGATAAGGTTATAAAAGGCATCTAGATTGGAAAAGAAGAAGTAAAAATTTCATTAATTGCAGATGACGTGATGCTATACAAAGAAAGCCCTGAGAAATCTACAACACACTTCCTAGAACTTATAAAGGAATTCAGTAATGTTGCAGGGTATAAGATCAATGCTCAAAAATCAGAAGCATTTCTGTACACCAATAACGTGCAATCTGAGGAGGAAATTTTAAAAAATACCATTTACAATAGTAAATAAAGAATCAAATACCTAGGAATAAATTTAACTAATGATGTAAAGGCCTTATATACAGAAAACTACACAACACTGTTAAAGGAAATCAAAGAAGATTTAAATAAATGGAAAAATATTCCCTGTTCATGGATAGGAAGACTGAACATCATCAAGATGTCTATCCTACCCAAACTAATCTACAGATTTAATGCAATCCCAATAAAATCACCACTATATATTTTTAAGGAACTGGAAAAACTAACCACACAATATATTTGGAGAGGTTTGAGGCCCCAAATTGCCAAAGACATATTGAAAAAGAAAAATGAAGTTGTAGGTATCAAATTACCTGACTTTAAAACATACTACAAAGGTACAGTTATCAAAACTGCATGGTATTGGCACAAGGATAGATCTACTGACCAATGGAACCGAATTGAGAGATCTGATATAGATCCTCTCATATACAGTCATCTGATATCCGACAAGGCCATCAAGCCCACTCAGGTGGAAGAGAATGTCCTCTTTAACAAATGGTGCTTGGAGAACTGGATATCCATATCCAAAAGAATGAGAGAAGAATAGCATCTCACACCTTATACAAAAATCAACTCAAGATGGATCAAAGATCTAAAGATAAGAGCCAAAACCATAAAGACCTTGAAAGATAATGTAGGGAAGCAGCTACACGACCTTGTAATAGGAAATGGTTTCATGAACTTCACAGCCAAAGCACGAGCAGCAAGAGAAAAAAATAGATAAATGGGATCTCCTCAAAATTAAAACTTCTGCACCTCAAAGGACGTTATTAAGTAAACAAAAAAGGCAGTCTACCCAATGGGAGAAAATACTTGGCAACCAAATATCTGATAGGAGCCTAATATCCTGCATAAATAAAGAAATCCTACACCTTGAAAATAAAAAGACAAACAACCCATTTAAGAAATAGGCAAGTGACCTGAAAAGACACTTCTCTAAGGAAGAAATACAAATGTCTAAAAAGCACATGAAAAAATGCTCAAAATTGCTAGGTATTAGGAAAATGCAAATCAAAACCACAATGAGATATCATCTTACATGCATCAGAATGGCAGCTATTAAAAAAACAGCATAATACATGTGTTGGAGAGGATGTGGAGGAATAGGAACCCTCATCCACTGCTGGTGGGATTGTGGAATGGTCCAGCAACTGTGGGGGACAGTTTGGCAATTCCTCAGAAAACTAAAAATAGATCTTCCTTATGATCCAGCAATACCACTGATGGGTATATACCCAGCAGAATTGAAAGCAAAGACATGAACAGATATATGCACACCAATGTTCATAGCGTTATTGTTCACAATTGCCAAAAGGTGGAATCAGCCCTGGGGTCCATCAACAGATGAATGGATATGAAAACTATGGTACATACATACAATGAAATATTACTCAGGTGTTAGAAGGAATAAAGTGCTAACACATGGAATATCATTGATGAATCTTGAAGACCTTATGTTGAGTGAAGCAAGCCAAGCATTGAAGGATGAACAGTATATGACCTCACTGATTTGAATTGAGGAAAGTGAGCAGTCTCTGACAACCACTGTCTGAAAGATAGGTTAACAAGGGAGAGAGAGAGAAGAGTAGGATGTGAACCATTACCCATATGGGCATAATCTATGGTGATAGAATATAGTTGTATATTGAAGGATAGTGTAGGTGGGTAGTGACATTACTCGGCTTGGTGGTGCAGGTTTAACAGGTGGGTAGATTAGGAAGGGCAGGTTAGAATACCCACGGGATGTAACTATGAATCTTGTCATCCCATGAGTCAACACAGGGGAGTGTCATATGCCCCAGGAGGATGGGGAGAAAGGAACAGAAAAGATCAAATGGGGTATTTAGTGGTCATGGGAAATGGTTTTCCTTACCTTACAGTAATGGACACAGGACATGGTAAATATCATAAAAAAATATTAAACTGTACCGTCTAAATTGTAAACTATACTGTAAACCATTGACAATGTTTAGTAGCTATGTTTCAGTATCTGTGTAACAGTTATAACAATGCTACCGTACACCAAAAAAAAAAAAAGTTTTAATATGGGATGAGGAAGGGGGAGGGAATTTGGGTACATGGGAATCTCTAGTATTCAGAGTGTGACTTTGCTGTGACCTAAATCTTCTTTGAAAAATAAATGAAAATTTGGCAGACACTGGGGAATAGAGGGGGAAGGTGTCATGGTCCACACCGGACATCCGATAATGCAGTGATAAAAGGAGAAAAAATAAAAATAAAAAATAATTAAAATATATATATTTTTTGTTTTTTCCCATTTTCTTTTTTGAATGTCTCAATCAGTTAATAATATTTTATTTTTATTTTTAGTTCTTTTTTTCTGAGTTTCCTTGTATTTTACCTCTTACATTTAAGCTTATCATTATTATTTCATTTTCCTATTAATTCTATTTGGTTATTATATGGGCTTCATCTTCAAGGAAGGTTTAGTTCACAGAAGGGTTACAATTGGGGCTGCAGAGGATCATTGGTGGGGGGTGTCTGGGATGGGGGATTCATAGGAGTAAGTTCATCTGAATATATATATGAAAGATATATAAAATTGTTCAAATGATCGAGAGATGGGCCATGGTCACTGTGGGTAGACAATCACACAATATTTGAGGGAATACTCAATTCCCAGCCTGGAGAGCTCTGCCACATTCTCCAAGGGAGCAGCAAAAGTCCCCTGAGTGCATGGACAGTGTCTGGCAAAAGAGGATGACCTGCTGTTGGGTTCTTGTTATCGATGACTAGCCTTAAGAGTCTTTGCTCTTGTAATTGAACCTTGGCCTACTGTTATGGGGTGCCTAAGGGTTGCCACCTGAGAGCCTCCTTGTTGCTCAAATGTGGCCTCTCTCTAAGCCAAACTCAGCATATGAATGCATTACCTTCCCCCCAATGTGGGACATGACTCCCGGGGATAAGCCTCCCTGGCAACGAGGGATTAATACCAAGTGCCATCAGACAATATGACTGGAAAAAGACCTTGAATAAATGGGGGGAAAGGTAAAGGCAAATGAGTTCATGTGCCTAAGAGACTTCAAAGAGAGTTGGGAGGTCATCCCAGAGGTAACACTTATGCACACCTCCGTAGGATCTCATAGAACACCAAAGTGGATATCATCCAACACAGAGGGGCTCCTGAGGGTTCTGGAGACACCCTGGTCCTATATAAGGGGGTATAGCCCCAGAGACTGATGCCTTATCAGTGGGCTCTACTTTGGAATCTGTGCTCCTTTGAGTGACAGAGTTAGACTCAAATAAGTCCTCCCTACACATGTTCCAGCAGTCCCTTCTATTCAAACCTATATGTGAGGCTGGAGTTTGTAGGTGTACTTCCAGTGACTGAGTGACTGGAGCCTCTGGCCTCCCTATGCACCAGCTGTGCCTGAAATCTCAGTGGAGCTGCAACTCCTACTCTACAGCTCAATGGACTCACACAAGTCACCTGGTGAGGAGACGATGATGGACAATGGCCATCCCAGGGAATGGAGAGAGCCTGCAACTGAAGGCAGGATAATCCCATCTACTGTATCCATTGAATATAAGCCCACTCTCTCTTGGAGGTGGAGTGGATATCACCATTCCAGTGCCCTCAGGAGTGAGGAAGAGCTATGGACTAGAGTGGACTTAATGGTATTCTGCTGTAGACATTCTGTGACTCATGCAATGGAAGAAATTATAACAGTGAGGTGGAGCCAGTGACCACTAGATGCTTTCAGGGAGGGGAGGTGAAGGGCAGTTGTAATACAGGGGCCTTTTCAGGACTTGGGGGTTTTCCTGAGTGGCGTTGTGGTGATGGATATAGGCCATTTTACATCAGCATATACCATGCAGAACTGTGTGGGAGAGACTGTGGTCTATGATGTGAACTGTGGTCTATGTTTAGTAGCAAAGCCCCAGGATGTGTATATCCATTGCAGGTGATGTGCCACACTAATGAAAGATGTTTATGTGAGATATTATGGGAGGTATGGGAGGTGGAGATTCATGGGAATCCCTGTAATTTTTGTGTAACATTTATGTAATCTAAACATCTTTTAAAATATATGTGAAAGCAATACCATTTATGTAAGCAAATGCACATATATGTATATATATCTATATATCATTTTACAAATATTGGTTTGTATTGTGAAAAATTTGATTTTTACCCACAATAAAAAAAAAAAAAAAAGACGATACTGGGGGGATATACAGAAGAAATTATAAATATACATAAAAAGATAACAGGTCTGATAATGATGAAAGGCACAATGAAAGAAATTTTAAAAATGCTGGAAGCACATAACAGCAGATTTGAATAGACATAAGAAAGAATTAGTGACATTGAAGATAGAATATTTGAAATCTCACATTGCTAGAACAGATAGATAAAAAGAGAGAAAAATCAACAAGGACTCAGGGCACTGAATGACACCAAGATATGCACAAACATATGCATTATAGGCATCCCAGAAGGGAAGAGAAGGAAAAGGGGACAGAAAGAATGTTGGAGGAAATAAAGGTCAAAAATATCCCAACTCTTATGTGTAGATGGATATACATATCCAGGAAGTGCTGTGCTCTCCAATAAGTATTCTTAGGAGAAGACACATTCTTATCAGATTGTCAAATTTCAACACAAAGAATTATGAAAGCAACAAGAGAAGAGATCCATCACATATAAGGGAGGCTTAAGAAGGTAAAGCACTTATTTTTCATCTGAAACATGGAGGTAAAAATGCAATGGTATGATATAGTTAAGGTACTAAAAGAAAAAAACCTGTCAGTCAAAAATTCTGTATCCAGCAAGATGACTTTCAAGAATAAGGAAGAAAAAAAGCACAGAGAAACAAATTTTAAAAAATGAAACAGGAAGAGTTTAAAGTATTATTAGATAAACAGAAATGAAGAGAGATGGTCAAAAAGAGCCCTGCCTTTCCAGAAATAGTGAAAGAACTTGTGAAGTTTGAAAGAAATAAAACAGGAGAGTAAGGGTTGGAGGAGTGTAGAAAGGAAGATTATTAGTAAAAGGAACT
>JAKSZT010053733.1:0-11161 GCA_026826555.1 Tolypeutes matacus | reverse complement strand
TCCCACATCTTCCCCTATTAATATCATCTTAAAATATTTACTTTTGTCCTAGTTTGGAGCAGTACTACAAAAGTTTCTTGGGGGATTAACACCTGTGATTAAAATAGGAAAAGAAAACATGATTAGTATTTAGAAAATAAAATATAGGCCTTAGATTTGCTCATTGTTCCAGGGATATCGAGTTGAGGTGTTTTTAGCATAACTTATATATATTGAGTTCATATTGATAATTTCTACGTTCTTTCTTGTCACGACGATTGTACATTTTATTGAATAGGATCATAGGTCACTGTGAAACTTAATTTGGCATTCATCTTTAATCAAAGTGACAAAAATTTTCTAAACTAAATATAAGATATAATATGTTGGTAAAAAAAGTATTTTTTAAACATGTAAGGACTTGATGAAGTTAACATAAAATATAAGAATGTATTCTAGTAAAATACAGATTCTCTGCCTTTTACATTGATTATTCAGAAAAGAAAACCTTTACAAATTCTTATGAGAAACAGACTGATAATCCAAGAAGGCTTTGTTATTTTCATAGAAAGAAAAGCGAATTCTAGTTTTGCAACAGTATACTATTTGATAGTAAGTCTCATAAAAATTATAGTTAGACGTATTAAATATTTCTAAACTTTGAGATCATAAGAAATAAATTCATTTTCCACAAATATTCTATTAATAAAAATTTCAATACTTATTCATGTTTTGTACTACATATGATAACCGGTCATTTTATTTTAGGACAAAACTTCTCTCTTTTTCTTTATTAAATATGTACAAAGAGAAGCTAAACAAATGAATAACCCCTTCAAGGTAAACAGATACCTAGACACCACCAAAAAATGACAAGCCATACTAAGAAACAGGAAGACATGGCCCAGCCAAATGAACAAACTAAAAAACAGGAGGAGATTCACAACAAGGAAAAACTAATCAAGGGTATGCAAACAAATATAATTAATCAATTTAATGAAATGAAGGAAGATAAAAGGATACTAAGAAGACACTGGGAGGTGAGAGGGAGGCAAGATGGCATCGGTTTAGGAGAGCACTCACTGAGAGCTCCCTGAGGACCGCGGATTGTGCACAGGGTCCTGCCTGGGGGTCTGTGCTGTGGACACATGGAGTGAGAAACTTGGGACATCTATCTGCACAGATTGACAGCGTGGATTGATCGGAAGAGATCCGTGAGTTTTAAGCCTGTCTGTAGTGGTTAACACAGACGGTTGAGCCCCACCTTTAGGGGGAAAAAAAAGCCAGTTTGAGCCATGACTCCTGGCCTGGGAGAGTGGGAAGGCTCTGGCAGAGGGATAAGAGAGTTTCCCTTTCTGTGGATTTGGCTGCCTGGAAACCTTTGCATATTGGGTGAACAAAACAGCTGGATTGAATCAACAACCCAGCGGAGGGGAGGGGTAAATCTGCTGAGGGAGTTGATTTACTTAGCTGCCCAGGGATAAGCCCCAAACCCCTCCAAACCAAGGAGAGGGAGCACTCTCCGAGAGGGTGAGGGTTCTGACAGAAGACAGAGAGTGGAATCTTTACCATTGATTTGGCTGCCTGGACCCTCTCATAGCTTGGGGGAGCAGATAAGCCAGCTTGAAGCAGTGCCAGGCTGAGGGGAGAGGCGAATCGGCTGAGGAAACCTGATTTACCCAGCAGCCCAGTGACACTGAGGCTCGGCTCATTACTTCCCACGAGCCTAGTTATGGTTCCCTAGGTGAAGGGGGTGGTCTATAAGAGGACTTATTTTGGGTCCTGTATTTTGCCAAAAAAAAGAGAGACAGTCACATTTAAAAATGAAAAATGAATTATTCTTTTTAATTTAGTTTAATAGCTAAAAGCTGCTTCAAAACCTGCAGAGAGAACCCTGCAGGGAAATTGATTGATAAACACAAGCAGGCTGAGAGGATCCACAAGGACCCTAGTAGAAACACAGATCATCCTTAGATTTGTTTGACTGCTTGCCTGTGTGGTTGTTTGGTTTTTCTCTATTTATTTGTTGTCTCTTGCTTTTCTTTCCTCTTTCCGCCCCCATTTATTTTTTCTTTCATTTTGTTTTAATTAGGTGCTACTAGCTTGTCTATTCTTTGCTATGCTTCTTCTTTGGTGATTTCCCATTCTCTGTCTTACTGATTTTGTATTCCATACTGTCTCTTATCCTTCCTTCATCTTTCTGCCTTCTGCTTTCTGTTGTGGCTCATATATACCATGTTTTTTTCATATGTCCATAACTTAAGGGTGTCAAATTCTATTCTATCTAATTTGTTTTCTTATTTTTTATTAATATTAACTTTTTCCTTTCAGCCTTTTCTTTACTCTTTCTCTCCCTCCTCATAATTCTAGCCTTCAAAATTGCTATATATACTTTCCTCTATTTGATCAACCAGTCCATGGTAGGTACTCCACTTTTTTTCCTATTATTCTACACTGCCTACATGAGTTAAATATTCATTTCATTAAGTCTTATTTAGCCCCTCTTCAAACTTTTATCAATATTTCTGTTATCCTTCTTCCTTTCTCATATCTTTTGATTCCTCTGGCCCTAATCTTTTGACTTCAAGGGAATATGGAAGGAAGCAAGGAAATAAAATAAGAAGAAAAAGTGTCAAAGAGAAAACTTAATACACACACAGAACCACCAGCTAAATAAAACTCTAGAGCATATAGAGAAGCTAATCAACTGAATAAACCCATCAAAATAAAATGATGACAAGAGGGCAGCAAAAATTACAAACCACACTGAGAAACAGGAAAACATGAACCAGTCCATTGAACAAACTAAAAACCAGGAAGTGATGCAGAACATCAAATAACTAATCAAAGTTTCCTAACAAATATCATGGATCAACTTAAAGAAGTGAAGGAAGAGATTAAGGATATAAAGATGACACTGGGAGAACATACTGAAGAAACTGTAAACATACGCAAAAAGATAATGGATATGATGGTGATCAATGGCACAATCCAAGAAATCAAAAAGATGCAGCATTCACATCACAGCAGATATGAACAGGCAGAAGAAAGAATTAGTGATCTGGAAGACAATACATCTGAAATCACACATTTAGAAGAACAGATAGACAAAAAGATAGAAAAAATCCAGCAGGGTCTCAAGGAATTGACCGACAACACAAAATGCACAAATATACACATTATGGGCATACCAGAAGGAGAAGAATAGGGAAAGGGAACAGAAAAGGACTAAAGGAAATAACAGCTGAAAACTTCCCAACCCTATTGAGAGAGATGGATGTGCAGATTCAGGAAGCACAGCGCACCACAAACAGTATAAATCCCAACAGACCAACTCCAAGACATATACTTGTCAAAATGTCCAATGCTCAAGACAAAGAGAAAATACTCAAGGCAGCAAGAGAAAAGAGAACCATCACATACAAGGGAAGCACAATAAGGTGAAGTGCTGATTTTTCAGTTGAAACCATGGAGGCAAGAAGACAGTGGTATGGCATAGTCAAAGTACTAAAAGAAAAAAACTTCCAGCCACAAATGCTCTATCCAGCAAAGCTGGCATTCAAAAATGATGGAGAGTTCAAAATATTCACAGAGAAACAGAAATTAAGAGAATATCTCAATAAGAAACCCGCACTTCAAGAAATACTAAAGGAAGTTCTACAAGGTAAAAGGAAAAAACAAGGGAGAGAGAGTTAGAAGAAAGTTATAAACAATTAAAGACAAAAACAGAAACAAAACAAAATATGACATACATTAACCCAAAGAAAATATGGCTGAAGTAAGAAATTTGTTACGAGTAATAACACTGAATGTTAATGGATTAAATTCACCACTCAAGAGATGCAGATTGGCAGAATGGATAAGGAAATATGATCCATCTATATGCTGTCTACAAGAAAACCAGGGATTCAAGGGGGCTGAAAGTGAATCGCTGGAAAACAATTTTACAAGCTAACAATAGCCAGAAAAGGGCAGGAGTGGCTATTCTAATATCAGACAAAATAGATATTAAATGCAAAACTATTGTAAGAGTCAAAGATGGACGATCTATATTAGTAAAATGGATAATCTCTCAAGAAGAGAGGACAATCATAAACATTTATGCACCTAATCAGGGTGCTTCAAAATACATGAGGCAAACTCTGAAAAAAGTAATTGGAGAAATAAATGCCTCTACAATTATAGTGGGGGACTTTAATACATCGTTATCATCATTAGACAGAATATCCAGACAGAGAAATCAATAAAGAAACAAATGGTCTCAACAATACATTAGAGAACTTGGACTTAATAGACATATACAGAACACTACACACCAATACAGCAGAATTTACATTCTCCTCGAGTGCACATGGATCATACTCCAAGATAGATCACATGCTAGGACACAGAACAACTCTCAATGAATTCAGAAACATTGGAATTATACAAAGTAATTTCTCTGACCACAATGGAAAGAAATTGGAAATCACTAAAGGCCAGAGAAACAGGTTAGGCACAAGGATATGGAAGCTAAACAACACATTCTTAGACAAACAGTGGTCAAGGAGGAAATCTCAAAAGAAATCAGTAACTACCTTGAAACTAATGAAAACAACAACACAACATCTCAAAACCTATGGGAGGGAAACGGATGTGGCTCAAGAGGTTCGGCATCCATCTACCATATGGAGGGACCGGAGATCGATCCCATCCAGTTAAAAAAGAAAAAAAAAAAAAAAAAAAAAAAACTATGGGATACAGTGAAAGCAGTCCTGAGGGGAAGTTCATAGCCATAAATGCATATATTAAAAAATAAAAAAGAGCTAAAATTGAAGACCTAACTGCACACTTGGAGGAATTGGAAAACAACAACAAACTAAACCAAAAGGAACTAGAAAGAAGAAAATAACAAATATTACAGCAGAACTAAGTGAAATAGAGAATAAGAAAGCACTAGAAACAATAAACAAAACCAAAAGCTGGTTCTTCAAGGATATCAATAAAATTGACAAACCCTTAGCCACACTAACAAAGAAAAAAAGAGAACAGATGCAAATTCACGAAATAAGGAATAAGCAAGGGGATATCACTACTGACCCCACAGAAATAAAGAGTATCATAAGAGGATACTTTGAAAAATTATATGCCAACAAGAATGATAATTTAGAGGAAATGGACAAGTTTCTAGAAATTCACAAAAGTCCTACATTGATGAAAGAAGAAATAGATGAACCCAACAGTCCAATTACAAGTAAAGAGATAGAATCAGTCATCAAAAACCTCCCAACAAAGAAGAGCCGAGGACCAGATGGCTTCACAGCTGAATTCTACCAAACATTCCGGAAACAGCTAACACCAATTCTGCTTAAGCTCTTCCAAAAAATAGAAGTAGAAAGAATATTGCCTAACTCATTCTACGATGCCAACATTACCCTAATACCAAAACCAAACAAAGATACCACAATAAAGGAAAATTACAGAGCAATCTCTCTAATGAACCTAGATGATAAAATCCTCAACAAAATACTTGCTAATTGTATTCAACAACATATCAAAAGGAATATACCCCATGACCAAATGGGTTTCATCCCGGGTATGCAAGGATGGTTCAATATAAGAAAATCAATTAATGTAATACACCACATAAACAGATTGAAAGAAAAAAATCACATGATCATCTCTATAGATGCAGAAAAAGCATTTGACAAAATACAGCACTCTTTCCTGATAAAAACACTGCAAAATATTAGAAGAGAAGGAAACTTTCTGAATATGATAAAGGGTATATATGAAAAACCCAAAGCTAACATCATCTTCAATGGTGAAATCCAAAAATCCTTCCCTCTGTGATCAGGAAAAACTCAAGAATGCCCACTATCACCACTCCTATTTAACATCACCTTAGAAGTACTTGTTAGAGCACTGAGGCAAGATAAGGATATAAAAGGCATCTAGATTGGAAAAGAAGAAGCAAAAATTTCATTATTTGCAGATGACATGATGCTATACAAAGAAAGCCCTGAGAAATCTACAACACACTTTCTAGAACTTATAAAGGAGTTCAGTAATGTTGCAGGCTATAAGATCAATGCTCAAAAATCAGTAGCATTTCTGTACACCAATAACGTGCAATCTGAGGAGGAAATTTTAAAAAATACCATTTCCAATAGTAACTAAAAGAATCAAATACCTATGAATAAATTTAACTGAAGATGTAAATGCCTTATATACAGAAAACTACACAACACTGTTAAAAGAAATCAAAGAAGAATTAAATAAATGGAAAAATATTCCCTGTTCATGGATAGAAAGACTAAACATCATCAAGATGACTATCCTACCCAAACTAATCTACAGATTTAATGCAATCCCAATAAAATCAACACTATATTTTTTAAGGAACTGGGAAAACTAACCACACAATAATTTGGAGAGGTTTGAGGCCCCGAATAGCCAAAGACATATTGAAAAAGAAAAATGAAGTTGGAGGTATCACATTACCTGACTTTAAAACATACTACAAAGCTACAGTCATCAAAACTGCATGGCATTGGCACAAGGATAGACCTACTGACCAATGGAACCGAATTGAGAGTTCTGATATAGATCCTCTCATGTACAGTCATCTGATATCCTAAAAGGCTACCAATCCCACTCAGTTGGAAGAGAATAGCCTCTTTAACAAGTGGAGCTTGGAGAACTGGATATCCATATCCAAAAGAATGAGAGAAGAATACCATCTCAAACCTTATACAAAAATCAACTCAAGATGGATAAAAGATCTAAAGATAAGAGCCAAAACCATAAAGACCTTGAAAGATAATGTAGGGAAGCAGCTACACGACCTTGTAATAGGAAATGGTTTCATGAACTTCACAGCCAAAGCACGAGCTTCAAGAGAAAAAAATAGATAAATGGGATCTCCTCAAAATTAAAAACTTCTGCACCTCAAAGGACGTTATTAAGAAAACAAAAAGGCAGTCTACCCAACAGGAGAAAATATTTGGCAACCACATATCTGATAGGAGCCTAATATCCTGCATATGTAAAGAAACCCCACACCTTGAAAATAAAAAGACAAACAACCCATTTAAAAAATAGGCAAGTGACCTGAAAAACAATTCTCCAAGGAGGAAATACAAATGGCTAAAAAGGACATGAAAAAATGCTCGACATCGCTAGGTATTAGGAAAATGCAAATCAAAACCACAATGAGATATCATCTTACACACATCAGAATGGCAGCTATTAAAAAAGCAGCATAATATATGTGTTGGAGAGGATGTGGAGGAATAGGAACTCTCATCCACTGCTGGTGGGATTGTGGAATGGTCCAGCCACTGTGGTGGATAGTTTGGCGATTCCTCAGAAAACTAGCAATAGATCTTCCGTATGATCCAGCAACTCCACTGCTGGGTATATACCTAGCAGAATTGAAAGCAAAGACATGAACAGATATATGCACACCAATGTGCATAGCGGTATTGTTCACAATTGCCAAAAGATGGAATTAGCCCTTGTGTCCACCAACAGATGAATGGATATGCAAAATATGGTACATACATAATATGGAATATTACTCAGGTGTTAGAAGGAATAAAGTGCTAACACATGGGATATCATGGATGAATCTTGAAGACCTTATGTTGAGTGAAGCAAGCCAAGCATTGAAGCATGAACAGTATATGACCTCAATGATTTGAATTGAGGAAAGTGAGCAGTCTCTGACAACCACTGTCTGAAAGATAGGTTAACAAGGGAGAGAGAGAGAAGAGTAGGATGTGAGCCATCACCCATATGGACATAATCTATGGTAAAGTGATAGAATATAGTTGTATATTGAAGGATAGTGCAGGTGGGTAGTGACATTACTGGGCTTGGTGGTGCAGGTTTAACAGGTGGGTAGATTATGAAGGGCAGGTTAGAATAACCACGGGATGTAACTATGAATCTTGTCATCCCATGAGTCAACATAGGGGAGTGTAATATGCCCCAGGAGGATGGGGAGAAAGGAACAGAAAAGATCAAACTGGGTATTTAGTGGTCATGGGAAATGTTTTTCCTTACCTTACAGTAATGGACATAGGACATGGTAAATATCATCAAAAATTATTAAACTGTACCGTCTAAATTGTAAACTATACTGTAAACCATTGCCAATGTTTAGTAGCTATGTTTCCATATCTGTATAACAGTTATAACAATGCTACCATCCACAAAAAAAAAAGTTTTAATATGGTGTGGGGAAGGAGGAGGGAATTTGGGTACATGGAATCTCTAGTATTCAGAGTGTGATTTTGCTGTGACCTAAATCTTCTTTGAAAACTAAATGAAAATTTGGCAGACACTGGGGAATGAGAGGGAGAAGGTGTCATGGTCCACACTGGACATCCGATAATGCAGTGATAAAAGGAGAAAAAACAAAAATAAAAAAATAATTAAAAAATATATTTTTTTGTTTTTTCCCTTTTTCTTTTTTTGAATGTCCCAATCCATTGATAATATTTTGTTTTTATTTCTAGTTCTTTTTTTCTGTGTTTCCTTGTAGTTTACCTCTTGCATTTAAGCTTATCATTATTATTTCATTTTCATATTAATTCTATTTGGTTATTATATGGGCTTCATCTTCAAGGAAGGTTTAAATCACAGAATGGTTACAATTGAGGCTGCAGAAGATCATTGGTAGGGGATGTCTGGGATGGGGGATTCATAGGAGTAAGTTCATCTGAATATACATGAAAGATATATAAAATTGTTCAAATGATCGAGGGATGGGGCATGGTCACCGTGGGTAGGCAATCACACAATAATTGAGGGAATACTGAATTCCCAGCCTGGAGAGCTTTGCCACATTCCCCAAGGGAGCAGCAAAAGTCCCCTGAGTGCACGGACAGTGTCTGTCAAAAGAGGATGGCCTGTTGTTGGGTTCTTGTTATTGATGACTAGCCTTATGAGTCTTTGCTCTTGTAATTGAAACTTGGCCTCCTGTTATGGGGTGCCTAAGGGTTGCCAACTGAGAGCCTCCTTGTTGCTCAAATGTGGCCACTCTCTAAACCAAACTCAGCATATGAATGCATTACCTTCCCCCCAGTGGGTTACATGACTCCCGGGGATGAGCCTCCTTGGCAACGAGGGATTAATACCAAGTGCCATCAGGCAATATGACTGGAAAAAGACCTTGAATAAAAGGGGGAAAAGGTAAAGGCACATGAGTTCATGTGGCTAAGAGACTTCAAAGAGAGTTGGGAGTTCATCCCAGAGGTAACGCTTATGCACACCTCAGTAGGATCTCATAGAACACCAAAGTGGATATCACCCAACTCAGAGGGGCTCCTGAGGGCTCTGGAGACACCCTGGTCCTATATAAGTGGGGATAGACCCAGAGACTGATGCCTTATCAGTGGGCTCTACTTTGGAATTTGTGCTCCTGAGAGTGACAGAGTTGGACTCAAATAAGTCCTCCCTGCACATGTTCCATCAGTCCCTTCTATTCAAACTTATATGTGAGGCTGGAGTTTGTAGGTGTACTTCCAGTGACTGGAGCCTCTGGCCTGCCTATGCGCCAGCTGTGCCTGAAATCTCAGTGGAGCTGCAACTCCTACTCTACAGCTCAATGGACTCACCCAAGTCACCTGGTGAGGAGACGATGATGGACAATGGCCATCCCAGGGAATTGAGAGAGCCTGCAACTGAAGGCAGGATAATCCCATCTACCGTATCCATGGGATATAAGCCCACTCTCTCTTGGAGGTGGAGAGGATATCACCATCCAGTGCCCTCAGGAGTGGGGAAGAGCTATGGACTAGAGTGGACTTAATGGTATTCTGTTGTAGACATTCTGTGACTCATGCAATGGAAGAAATTATAACAGTGAGGTGGAGTCAGTGACCACTAGATGCTTTCAGGGTGGGGAGGGGAATGGCAGTTATAATACAGGGGCTTTTTCAGGACTTGGGGGTTGTCCTGAGTGATGTTGTGGTGATGGATATAGGCCATTTTACATCAGCATATACCATGCAGAACTGTGTGGGAGAGACTGTGGTCTACGATGTTAACTGTGGTTTATGCTTAGTGGCAAAGCCCCAGGATGTGTATATTCATTGCAGGGGATGTGCCACACGAATGAAAGATGTTTATGTGAGACGTTATGGGAGGTATGGGAGGTGGAGATCATGGGAATCCCTGTAATTTTAGTGTAACATTTATGTAATCTAAACAACTTTAAAAATATATATGAAAACAGTACCATTTATGTAAGCAAATGCACATATATGTATATATATCTATAAATCATTTTACAAATATTGGTTTGTATTGTGAAAATTTTCATTTTTACCCACAATAAAAAAAAATAGAAGACACTGGGGGGATATACAGAAGAAATTATAAACATACATAAAAAGATAACAGGTCTGATAATGATGAAAGGCACAATGAAAGAAATTTTTAAAATGCTGGAAGCACATAACAGCAGATTTGAATAGACAGAAGAAAGAATTAGTGACATTGAAGATAGAATTTTTGAAATCTCACATTGCTAGAACAGATAGATAAAAAGAGAGAAAAATCAACAAGGACTCAGAGCACTGAATGACACCAAGAAATGCACAAACATATGCATTATAGGCATCCCAGAAGGGAAGAGAAGGTAAAGGGGACAGAAAGAGTGTTGGAGGAAATAAAGGCCAAAAATATCCCAACTCTTATGTGTGACAAGGATGTACATATCCAGGAAGTGCTGTGCTCTCCAAAATGTATAAATCCTAAGAAGACACATACTTATCAGATTGTCAAATTTCAACACAAAGAATTATGAAAGCAACAAGAGAAGAGATCCATCACATATATGGGAGGCTTAAGAAAATTAAGCACTTATTTTTCATCTGAAACATGGAGGTAAAAATGCAATGGTATTATATAGTTAAGGTGCTAAAAGAAAAAAAACTGTCAACCAAAAATTCTATACCCAGCAAGATGACTTTCAAGAATGAAGAAGAAAAAAAGCACAGAGAAACAAATTTTAAAAAATGAAACAGGAAAAGTTTAAAGTATTATTAGATAAACAGATATGAAGAGAGATGGTCAAAAAGAGCCCTGCCCTTCCAGAAATAGTGAAAGCACTTGTGAAGTTTGAAAGAAATAAAACAGGAGAATAAGGGTTGGAGGAGTGTAGAAAGGAAGATTATTAGTAAAAGGAACT
>JAKSZT010053732.1:0-11189 GCA_026826555.1 Tolypeutes matacus | reverse complement strand
TCCCACATCTTCCCCTATTAATATCATCTTAAAATATTTACTTTTGTGCTAGTTTGGAGCAGTACTACAAAAGTTTCTTGGGGGATTAACACCTGTGATTAAAATAGGAAAAGAAAACATGATTAGTATTTAGAAAATAAAATATAGGCCTTAGATTTGCTCATTGTTCCAGGGATATCGAGTTGTTGTGTTTTTAGCATTATTTATATGTTGAGTTCATATTGATAATTTCTAGGTTCTTTCTTGTCATGATGTTTGAACATTTTATTGAATAGGATCATAGGTGACTGTGAAACATAATTTGGCATTCATCTTTAATCAAAGTGACAAAAATTTTCTAAATTAAATATAAGATATAATATGTTGGTAAAAAAGTATTTTTTAAACATGTAAGGACATGATGAAGTTAACATAAAGTATAAGAATGTATTCTAGTAAAATACAGATTCTCTGCCTTTTACATTGATTATTCAGAAAAGAAAACCTTTACAAATTCTTATGAGAAACAGACTGATAATCCAAGAAGGCTTTGTTATTTACACAGAAAGAAAAGCGAATTCTAGATTTGCAACAGTATACTATTTGATAGTAAGTCTCATAAAAATTACAGTTAGACTTATTAAATATTTCCAAACTTTGAGATCATAAAAAATAAATTCATTTTCCACAAATATTCTATTAATGTAAATTTCAATACTTATTCATGTTTTGTACTACATATGATAACCAGTCATTTTATTTTAGCACAAAACTTCTCTTTCTTTATTAAATATGTACAAAGAGAAGCTAACCAAATGAATAAGCCCTTCAAGGTAAACAGATACCTAGACACAAGTGAAAAATGACAAGCCATACTATGAAACAGGAAGACATGGCCCAGCCAAATGAACAAACTGAAAAACAGGAGGAGATTCAGAACAAGGAAAAACTAATCAAGGATATGCAAACAAATATAATTAATCAATTTAATGAAATGAAGGAAGATAAAAGGATACTAAGAAGACACTGGTAGGTGAGAGGGAGGCAAGATGGCATAGGTTTGGGGAGCACTCACTGAGAGCTCCCTGAGGACCACGGATTGTGGACAGGGTCCTGCCTGGGGGTCTGTGCTGTGGGCACATGGAGCAGGAAACTTGGGACATCTATCTGCACAGATCGATGGCATGGAATGATCGGAAGAGATTCGTGAGTTTTAAGCCTGCCTGTGGTGGTTAATACAGACGGTTGAGCCCCACCTTTAGGGGGAAAAAAAAAGCTAGATTGAGCTGTGAATCCTGGCCCGGAAGAGCGGAATGGCTCTGGTAGAGGGGTGAGAGAGTTTTCCTTTCTGTGGATTTGGCTGCCTGGAAACCCTTGCAGCTTGGGTGAACAAAACAGCTGGATTGAATCAACACCCAGCAGAGGGGAGGGGTAAATCTGCTGAGGGGTTTGATTTACATAGCTACCCAGGGATAAGCCCCAAACCCCTCCAAGCCAGGGAGAGGGAGCACTCTCCGAGAGAGGGAGGGTTCTGACAGAAGGCAGAGAGGGGAATCTTTACCATTGATTTGGCTGTCTGGACCCTCTCATAGCTTGGGGGAGCAGATAAGCCAGCTTGAAGCAGTGCCAGGCTGAGGGGAGAGGTGAATCTGCTGAGGAAACCTGATTTACCCAGCAGCCCAGTGATGCTGAGGCTCCGCTCATTACTTCCCATGAGCCTAGTTATGGTTCCCTCAGTGAAGGGGGTGGTCTAGAAGAGGACTTATTTTGGGTCCTGTATTTTGCCAAAAAAAAAAAAGAGTGACAGTCACATTAAAAAGTGAAAAATGAATTCTTCTTTTTAATTTAGTTTAATAGCTAAAAGCTGCTTCAAAACCTGCAGATAGAACACTGCAGGGAAATTGATTGATTAACACAAGCAGGCTGAGAAGGTCCACAAGGACCCTAGTAGAAACACAGATCATCCTTAGCTTTGTTTGACTGCTTGCCTGTGTGGTTGTTTGGTTTTTCTCTGTTTATTTGTTGTCTCTTGCTTTTCTTTCCGCTTTCCTCCCCCATTTCTTTTTTCTTTCATTTTGTTTTAATTAGGTGCTGTTAGCTTGTCTATTCTTTGCTATGCTTCTCCTTCGGTGATTTCCCATTCTCTGTCTTATTGATTTTGTATTCCAAACTGTCTCTTATCCTTCCTTCATCTTTCTGCCTTCTGTTTTCTGTTGTGGCTCATATATACCATGTTTTTTTCATATGCCCACAACTCAAGGGTGTCAAATTCTATTCTATCTAATTTGTTTTCTTATTTTTTATTAATATTAACTTTTTCCTTTCAGCCCTTTCTTTACTCTTTCTCTCCCTCCTCATAATTCTAGCCTTTTAAATCGCTATATATACATTCCTCTGTTTGGTTAATCAGTCCATGGTAGGTACTCCACTTTTTTTCCTATTACTCTACACTGCCTACATGAGTTAAATATTCATTTCATTAAGTCTTATTTAGCCCCTCTTCTAACTTTTATCAATATTTCTATTATCCTTCTTCCTTTCTCATATCTTTCGATTCCTCTGGCCCTAATCTTTTGTCTTCAAGGGAATATAGAAGGAAGCAAGGGAATAAAATAAGAAGAAAAAGTGTCAAAGAGAAAACTTAACACACAAGCAGAACCACCAGCAAAATAAAACTCTAGAGCAGAGAGAGAAGCTAATCAACTGAATAAACCCATCAAAATAAAATGATGACAAGAAGGCAGCAAAAATTACATGCCACACTGAGAAACAGGAAAACATGAACCAGTCCATTGAACAAACTAAAAACCAGGAAGTGATGCAGAACAAAGAATAACTAATCAAAGTTTACTAACAAATATCATGGACCAATTTAAAGAAATGAGGAAAGAGGTTAAGTATATAAAGATGACACTGGGAGAACATACTGAAGAAACTGTGAACATACGCAAAAAGTTAATGGATATGATGGTGATCAATGGCACAATCCAAGAAATCAAAAAGATGAAGGATTCACATAACAGCAGATATGAACAGGCAGAAGAAAGAATTAGTGATGTGGAAGACAATGCATCTGAAATCACACAGATAGTAGAACAGATAGACAAAAAGATAGAAAAAATCAGCAGGGACACAGGGAATTAACTGACAACAGAAAATTCACAAACATACACATTATGGGCATCCCAGAAGGAGAAGAATAGGGAAAGGGAACAGAAGGAGGGCTAAAGGAAATACCAGCTGAAAACTTCCCAACTGTATTGAGAGAGATGGATGTGCAGATCCAGGAAGCACAGCGCACCCCAAACAGTATAAGTCCCAACAGACCAACTACAAGACATACTTGTCAAAATGTCCAATGCTCAAGACAAAGAGAAAATAATCAAGGCAGCAAGAGAAAAGAGAACCATCACATACAAGGGAAGCACAATAAGATGAAGTGCTGATTTTTCAGCTGAAACCATGGAGGCAAGAAGACAGTGGTATGACATAGTCAAAGTACTACAAGAAAAAAACTTCCAGCCACGAATTCTCTATCCAGCAAAACTGGCATTCAAAAATGATGGAGAGTTCAAAATATTCACAAAGAAACAGGAATTAAGAGAGTATGTCAATAAGAAACCTGCACTTAAAGAAATACTAAAGGAATCTCTACAAGTTGAAAGGAAAAAACAAGGGAGTGGGAGTTGGAAGAGAGGTTAAAAACAAAGAAAAAAACAGAAACAAAACAACATATGACATACATTAACCCAAAGAAAATATGGCTGAAGTAAGAAATTCGTTACGAGTAATAACACTGAATGTTAATGGATTAAATTCACCACTCAAGAGATGCAGATTGGCAGAATGGATAAGGAAATATGATCCATCTATATGCTGTCTACAAGAAAACCACCTTCGACCCAGGGATTCAAGGAGGCTGAAAGTGAATGGCTGGACAACAATTTTACAAGCTAACAATAGCCAAAAAAGGGGAGGAGTAGCTATTCTAATATCAGACAAAATAGACGTTAAATGCAAAACTATTGTAAGAGTCAAAGATGGACTATATATATTAGTAAAATGGATAATCTCTCAAGAAAAGAGAACAATCATAAACATTTATGTACCTAATCTGGGTGCCTCAAAATGCATGAGGCAAATTCTGGAAAAACTAATTGGAGAAATAAATGCCTCTACAATTATAGTGGGGGACTTTAATACACCATTATCATCATTAGACAGAACATCCAGACAGAGAATCAATAAAGAAACAAAGGCTTTCAACAATACATTAGAGAACTTGGACTTAATAGACAAATACAGAACACTACACCCCAATACAGCAGGATTTACATTCTCCTCGAGTGCACATGGATCATACTCCAAGATAGACCACATGCTAGGACACAGAACAACTCTCAATGAATTCAGAAAGATTGGGATTATACAAAGTAATTTCTCTGACCACAATGGAAAGAAATTGGAAATCACTAAGTGCCAGAGAAACAGGTTAGGCACAAGGATATGGAAGCTAAACAACACATTCTTAGACAAACAGTGGTCAAGGACGTAAGCTCAAAAGAAATAAGTAATTACCTTGAAATTAATGAAAACAACAACACAATATATGAAAACCTATGGGAGGGAAACCGATGTGGCTCAAGAGGTTCGGCATCCATCTAACATATGGAGGGAACGGGGTTTGATCCCACCCAGTAAAAAAACAAAAAACAAACAAAAAAAAAAAAACAAAAAAAAACCTATGGGATACAGTGAAACAGTCCTTAGAGGGAAGTTCATAGCCATAAATGCACATATTAAAAAGGAAAAAAGAGCTAAAATTGAAGACCTAATTACACACTTGGAGGAATTGGAAAACAACAACAAACTTAACCAAAAGGAACTAGAAAGAAGGAAATAACAAATATTAGAGCAGAACTAAATGAAATAGAGAATAAGAAAGCACTAGAAACAATAAATAAAACCAAAAGTTGGTTCTTCGAGGATATCAATAAAATGGACAAACCCTTAGCCAGACTAACAAAGAAAAAAAGAGAACAGATGCAAATACACAAAATAAGGAATAAGCAAGGGGATATCATTACTGACACCACAGAAATAAAGAGTATCATAAGAGGATACTTTGAAAAATTATATGCCAACAAGAATAATAATTTAGAGGAAATGGACAAGTTTCTAGAAACTCAAAAACAACCTACATTGATGAAAGAAGAAATAGATGAACTCAACAGTCCAATTACAAGTAAAGAGATAGAATCAGTCATCAAAAACCTCCCAACTAAGAAGAGCTGAGGACCAGATGGCTTCACAGCTGAATTCTACCAAACATTTTGGAAACAGATAACACCAATTCTGCTTAAGCTCTTCCAAAAAATAGAAGTAGAAGGAATATTGCCTAACTAATTCTACGATGCCAAAATTACCCTAATACCAAAACCAAACAAAGATACCACAAGAAAGGAAAATTACAGACCAATCTCTCTAATGAACCTAGATGATAAAATCCTCATCAAAATACTTGCTAATCGCATTCAACAACATATCAAAAGATTAAACCCCATGACCAAGTGGGTTTCATCCTGGGTATGCAAGGATGGTTCAATATATCAGAAAATCAATCAATGTAATACACCACATAAACAAATTGAAAGAAAAAAATCACATGATCATCTCTATAGATGCAGGAAAAACAGGCAACAAAATACAGCACTTTTTCCTGATAAAATCACTGCAAAAGATAAGAAGGGAAGGAAACTTTCTGAATATGATAAAGGGTATATATGAAAAACCCAAAGCTAACATCATCTTTAATGATGAAATCCTAAAATCCTTCCCTCTGAGATCAGGAACCACTCAAGAATGTCCACTATCACCACTCCAATTTAACATCATCTTAGAAGTACTTGCTCAAGCACTGAGGCAAGATAAGGTTATAAAAGGCATCTAGATTGGAAAAGAAGAAGTAAAAATTTCATTAATTGCAGATGACGTGATGCTATACAAAGAAAGCCCTGAGAAATCTACAACACACTTCCTAGAACTTATAAAGGAATTCAGTAATGTTGCAGGGTATAAGATCAATGCTCAAAAATCAGAAGCATTTCTGTACACCAATAACGTGCAATCTGAGGAGGAAATTTTAAAAAATACCATTTACAATAGTAAATAAAGAATCAAATACCTAGGAATAAATTTAACTAATGATGTAAAGGCCTTATATACAGAAAACTACACAACACTGTTAAAGGAAATCAAAGAAGATTTAAATAAATGGAAAAATATTCCCTGTTCATGGATAGGAAGACTGAACATCATCAAGATGTCTATCCTACCCAAACTAATCTACAGATTTAATGCAATCCCAATAAAATCACCACTATATATTTTTAAGGAACTGGAAAAACTAACCACACAATATATTTGGAGAGGTTTGAGGCCCCAAATTGCCAAAGACATATTGAAAAAGAAAAATGAAGTTGTAGGTATCAAATTACCTGACTTTAAAACATACTACAAAGGTACAGTTATCAAAACTGCATGGTATTGGCACAAGGATAGATCTACTGACCAATGGAACCGAATTGAGAGATCTGATATAGATCCTCTCATATACAGTCATCTGATATCCGACAAGGCCATCAAGCCCACTCAGGTGGAAGAGAATGTCCTCTTTAACAAATGGTGCTTGGAGAACTGGATATCCATATCCAAAAGAATGAGAGAAGAATAGCATCTCACACCTTATACAAAAATCAACTCAAGATGGATCAAAGATCTAAAGATAAGAGCCAAAACCATAAAGACCTTGAAAGATAATGTAGGGAAGCAGCTACACGACCTTGTAATAGGAAATGGTTTCATGAACTTCACAGCCAAAGCACGAGCAGCAAGAGAAAAAAATAGATAAATGGGATCTCCTCAAAATTAAAACTTCTGCACCTCAAAGGACGTTATTAAGTAAACAAAAAAGGCAGTCTACCCAATGGGAGAAAATACTTGGCAACCAAATATCTGATAGGAGCCTAATATCCTGCATAAATAAAGAAATCCTACACCTTGAAAATAAAAAGACAAACAACCCATTTAAGAAATAGGCAAGTGACCTGAAAAGACACTTCTCTAAGGAAGAAATACAAATGTCTAAAAAGCACATGAAAAAATGCTCAAAATTGCTAGGTATTAGGAAAATGCAAATCAAAACCACAATGAGATATCATCTTACATGCATCAGAATGGCAGCTATTAAAAAAACAGCATAATACATGTGTTGGAGAGGATGTGGAGGAATAGGAACCCTCATCCACTGCTGGTGGGATTGTGGAATGGTCCAGCAACTGTGGGGGACAGTTTGGCAATTCCTCAGAAAACTAAAAATAGATCTTCCTTATGATCCAGCAATACCACTGATGGGTATATACCCAGCAGAATTGAAAGCAAAGACATGAACAGATATATGCACACCAATGTTCATAGCGTTATTGTTCACAATTGCCAAAAGGTGGAATCAGCCCTGGGGTCCATCAACAGATGAATGGATATGAAAACTATGGTACATACATACAATGAAATATTACTCAGGTGTTAGAAGGAATAAAGTGCTAACACATGGAATATCATTGATGAATCTTGAAGACCTTATGTTGAGTGAAGCAAGCCAAGCATTGAAGGATGAACAGTATATGACCTCACTGATTTGAATTGAGGAAAGTGAGCAGTCTCTGACAACCACTGTCTGAAAGATAGGTTAACAAGGGAGAGAGAGAGAAGAGTAGGATGTGAACCATTACCCATATGGGCATAATCTATGGTGATAGAATATAGTTGTATATTGAAGGATAGTGTAGGTGGGTAGTGACATTACTCGGCTTGGTGGTGCAGGTTTAACAGGTGGGTAGATTAGGAAGGGCAGGTTAGAATACCCACGGGATGTAACTATGAATCTTGTCATCCCATGAGTCAACACAGGGGAGTGTCATATGCCCCAGGAGGATGGGGAGAAAGGAACAGAAAAGATCAAATGGGGTATTTAGTGGTCATGGGAAATGGTTTTCCTTACCTTACAGTAATGGACACAGGACATGGTAAATATCATAAAAAAATATTAAACTGTACCGTCTAAATTGTAAACTATACTGTAAACCATTGACAATGTTTAGTAGCTATGTTTCAGTATCTGTGTAACAGTTATAACAATGCTACCGTACACCAAAAAAAAAAAAAGTTTTAATATGGGATGAGGAAGGGGGAGGGAATTTGGGTACATGGGAATCTCTAGTATTCAGAGTGTGACTTTGCTGTGACCTAAATCTTCTTTGAAAAATAAATGAAAATTTGGCAGACACTGGGGAATAGAGGGGGAAGGTGTCATGGTCCACACCGGACATCCGATAATGCAGTGATAAAAGGAGAAAAAATAAAAATAAAAAATAATTAAAATATATATATTTTTTGTTTTTTCCCATTTTCTTTTTTGAATGTCTCAATCAGTTAATAATATTTTATTTTTATTTTTAGTTCTTTTTTTCTGAGTTTCCTTGTATTTTACCTCTTACATTTAAGCTTATCATTATTATTTCATTTTCCTATTAATTCTATTTGGTTATTATATGGGCTTCATCTTCAAGGAAGGTTTAGTTCACAGAAGGGTTACAATTGGGGCTGCAGAGGATCATTGGTGGGGGGTGTCTGGGATGGGGGATTCATAGGAGTAAGTTCATCTGAATATATATATGAAAGATATATAAAATTGTTCAAATGATCGAGAGATGGGCCATGGTCACTGTGGGTAGACAATCACACAATATTTGAGGGAATACTCAATTCCCAGCCTGGAGAGCTCTGCCACATTCTCCAAGGGAGCAGCAAAAGTCCCCTGAGTGCATGGACAGTGTCTGGCAAAAGAGGATGACCTGCTGTTGGGTTCTTGTTATCGATGACTAGCCTTAAGAGTCTTTGCTCTTGTAATTGAACCTTGGCCTACTGTTATGGGGTGCCTAAGGGTTGCCACCTGAGAGCCTCCTTGTTGCTCAAATGTGGCCTCTCTCTAAGCCAAACTCAGCATATGAATGCATTACCTTCCCCCCAATGTGGGACATGACTCCCGGGGATAAGCCTCCCTGGCAACGAGGGATTAATACCAAGTGCCATCAGACAATATGACTGGAAAAAGACCTTGAATAAATGGGGGGAAAGGTAAAGGCAAATGAGTTCATGTGCCTAAGAGACTTCAAAGAGAGTTGGGAGGTCATCCCAGAGGTAACACTTATGCACACCTCCGTAGGATCTCATAGAACACCAAAGTGGATATCATCCAACACAGAGGGGCTCCTGAGGGTTCTGGAGACACCCTGGTCCTATATAAGGGGGTATAGCCCCAGAGACTGATGCCTTATCAGTGGGCTCTACTTTGGAATCTGTGCTCCTTTGAGTGACAGAGTTAGACTCAAATAAGTCCTCCCTACACATGTTCCAGCAGTCCCTTCTATTCAAACCTATATGTGAGGCTGGAGTTTGTAGGTGTACTTCCAGTGACTGAGTGACTGGAGCCTCTGGCCTCCCTATGCACCAGCTGTGCCTGAAATCTCAGTGGAGCTGCAACTCCTACTCTACAGCTCAATGGACTCACACAAGTCACCTGGTGAGGAGACGATGATGGACAATGGCCATCCCAGGGAATGGAGAGAGCCTGCAACTGAAGGCAGGATAATCCCATCTACTGTATCCATTGAATATAAGCCCACTCTCTCTTGGAGGTGGAGTGGATATCACCATTCCAGTGCCCTCAGGAGTGAGGAAGAGCTATGGACTAGAGTGGACTTAATGGTATTCTGCTGTAGACATTCTGTGACTCATGCAATGGAAGAAATTATAACAGTGAGGTGGAGCCAGTGACCACTAGATGCTTTCAGGGAGGGGAGGTGAAGGGCAGTTGTAATACAGGGGCCTTTTCAGGACTTGGGGGTTTTCCTGAGTGGCGTTGTGGTGATGGATATAGGCCATTTTACATCAGCATATACCATGCAGAACTGTGTGGGAGAGACTGTGGTCTATGATGTGAACTGTGGTCTATGTTTAGTAGCAAAGCCCCAGGATGTGTATATCCATTGCAGGTGATGTGCCACACTAATGAAAGATGTTTATGTGAGATATTATGGGAGGTATGGGAGGTGGAGATTCATGGGAATCCCTGTAATTTTTGTGTAACATTTATGTAATCTAAACATCTTTTAAAATATATGTGAAAGCAATACCATTTATGTAAGCAAATGCACATATATGTATATATATCTATATATCATTTTACAAATATTGGTTTGTATTGTGAAAAATTTGATTTTTACCCACAATAAAAAAAAAAAAAAAAGACGATACTGGGGGGATATACAGAAGAAATTATAAATATACATAAAAAGATAACAGGTCTGATAATGATGAAAGGCACAATGAAAGAAATTTTAAAAATGCTGGAAGCACATAACAGCAGATTTGAATAGACATAAGAAAGAATTAGTGACATTGAAGATAGAATATTTGAAATCTCACATTGCTAGAACAGATAGATAAAAAGAGAGAAAAATCAACAAGGACTCAGGGCACTGAATGACACCAAGATATGCACAAACATATGCATTATAGGCATCCCAGAAGGGAAGAGAAGGAAAAGGGGACAGAAAGAATGTTGGAGGAAATAAAGGTCAAAAATATCCCAACTCTTATGTGTAGATGGATATACATATCCAGGAAGTGCTGTGCTCTCCAATAAGTATTCTTAGGAGAAGACACATTCTTATCAGATTGTCAAATTTCAACACAAAGAATTATGAAAGCAACAAGAGAAGAGATCCATCACATATAAGGGAGGCTTAAGAAGGTAAAGCACTTATTTTTCATCTGAAACATGGAGGTAAAAATGCAATGGTATGATATAGTTAAGGTACTAAAAGAAAAAAACCTGTCAGTCAAAAATTCTGTATCCAGCAAGATGACTTTCAAGAATAAGGAAGAAAAAAAGCACAGAGAAACAAATTTTAAAAAATGAAACAGGAAGAGTTTAAAGTATTATTAGATAAACAGAAATGAAGAGAGATGGTCAAAAAGAGCCCTGCCTTTCCAGAAATAGTGAAAGAACTTGTGAAGTTTGAAAGAAATAAAACAGGAGAGTAAGGGTTGGAGGAGTGTAGAAAGGAAGATTATTAGTAAAAGGAACT
>JAKSZT010053720.1:0-16477 GCA_026826555.1 Tolypeutes matacus | reverse complement strand
TTTCTCCCTAACCGTGGGGCTCAGCCGTCCATGCCAGCCACCACAGGCAGGCTTAAAACTCACGAATCTCTAATGTTCCGTCAACGCCATTGATTCACGCAGATAGATGTCCCGGGCTTCTAATTCCACGCGTGCACAGCACAGACCCCCAGGCAGGACCCCGTCCGCAATCATCCTTGCTCTGGTATCTTGCAGTGTGTGCCCTACTACACTAATGCCATCTTGGCCCCTCCTCAGAAAAAATATCTTCATCACATTTAAGCAAGCAAGCAGAGGTGTTATGTCATTGAGGAGCATAGTTGTGCTTGGCCTACAAATTGTGAGACTGTAAGGGGAAACATTCTGTTTTTGTATAAATTTGACATGAATTTATTAGATAAACATGTCTTTAAGTATTAGTTACTTTTATTACTTAATATATTAAGAAAGAGCAATGTATATATTCCATATAGATGTGTACATATAGCCTTTCAATTTTTATTTTATAAAAAGTGAAAATTTGGTTGAGTAGTGATGGTTGCAATTTACATTGCAATAGTACATCAGTACTGTTTGAGAATATAAGTCCCCCAGTGCTCCACAAGGTCTTAAACCGACTCTTGACAAACTCTGTGCTGCTGGTCTTTTGTGCCCAATCAACTCACGTTTTAATACCTCAATTCAGGCAATAAAGAAGCCAAATGGGAGCTATCACCTCATCCAGGACCTTAGAACCATTAATGAATCCACACAACCCATCGTTCCTTTAGTTCCTAAGCCATACAGTCTCTTGTACCACATACACCTGCACACTGCACACTACACTATTATTGATCTTAGGGATGCCTTCTTCACTATCCCTTTAGATGAAACTTCCCAATACATTTTTGCTTTCATGTAGACATACCCTGAGGAACCCCTAACCCCCCCAACAGTTCATTTGGATGGTCCTTCCCCAGGGCTTTAGATAAGTCTTCATATTTTTGGACAGCTCTACAATGAGATCACTCTGACCTCCAGCTTCCCTCCAGTACCCTCCTTGAATATGTCAATGACTTTCTCCTTTGTAACCCCTCCTTACAAACATCTATAACTCACATTATCACTCTGCTTAAATTTCTCAGGGATAAGGAATATCACATCTCCCCAAGGACAAATTTTCAAAACTGAAGTAACCTTTCTAGGTCTTCATCTCTCCCCCCTCACATAAACATCTAACCACGGATCAAATCCAACTTATCAGGGACTATCTCCTCCCACATTCCAAGGCAGATCTCCTTTCTTTCTTGGGTTGAATCAAGTTTTTCCATCTCTGAATTCCAAATTTGGGGCTTATATCTAAATCCCTCTACCAAGCCACCTCTGGCGACCTAAACAAACTACTCGATCTCCTTCTATCACTCAAGTCCCTTAAAAAACGGCCTAAAAAATGCACCTGCTCTAACTTTTCCTAACCTCACTAAACCCTTTTCCCTCTTTGTCAATACCCAACATGGATATGCACTAGGAATCTTAACACAACCCTACAGCCTTGATAAATGTCAATGGCCTCTAGGGGCCTGCATAGGCTACACAGGTTTTTTTGGGCTGCATGGTCTCGACAGGCTCCATGGGCTCGACGTACTCCACAGGCTCCACAGTCTCCACAAACTCCACTGGCTACATGGGCTGCACGTGCTCAACACTCTCCATGGATATGCACAGGCTCAACAGGATGCATAGAATCCACAGCCCCCACGGGCTCCATGTACTCCAAAGGTTCCAAGAGCGTGTTCAGCCTACATGGTCTACAAGAGTTTCAAAGACTCAACAGGGTGCGTGGGAATGCAGAAGCAGCACAGGCCTTCATGGGCTCCCCTGCCTCCCCAGTAATGAACAGACACTATGTACTCAACTGGTTCCTTAGGCCTGCACTGACTCCACAAACTTCCACGGGTTTCACAGTCTCCATGGCCACCATCAGCTCCATGGATTCCACAGGTCTCTACATTCTCACAGACATCAGAGTGTTCCTGTACTTCACGGGCTTGCACAGGCTACACAGGCTTCCTTGGCCTCCATACACTATACCTGCCCTGCAGAGGGGACCCAAGAATGCCATACTCAAGGACAGTACCACTGTGCTCAATGGGCTTGTGAAACCTTGGCCCCATGGAGTTCCAGAAATACTGCAATCAGCCTCTTCAGGGGAGGAAAGCCTCAGAACCCAACCATAGGTTCCGGAAACCCCATTCACATCTGTATCAATAATATCTGGGTAGGAGGCAAAACATGGGGCCTCAGACTATATGTTGGTCAAGATCCTGGAGCTGAGTATACAATCCCACAGGGTATTCTAAAAACCCCTGCACCCAATCCAGTGGGCCCCAACTGGGACATTGTCCTTAACCCAGAACTGGTAAATCTACCCAAAAGAAAACCAGGACCCTTAAGGACACCTAAGCAAAAACCCCCCAGAACCCCCTTGTTGTCAATGTTGTACTCTGTCATCACTGTCTTAAATGAGAACCAGCCAAATGCCACCAACGATTGCTGGTTGTGCCTAAACCCCCCACCCCCTTGTTACATTGGAATAGGAGCAGATGGAAGCACTATCCCCAATACATCATTGTATGTACAAAAGTTATCAGTAAACGAGGGCCAAAGTTTATGTAAGTGAGGTCATAAGCCAATTCTAACTCTGGGGGACTTACAAGGTAACGGTACCTGTTTCAACCCCTCCTCAAGCAAAATCAATGCAACCTTCCTAGGACCCAATGTTCATCAGCTGTTTTCTCTGACAAAACTGGTGAATTCTATTATTGGAAAGCCCCAATGGCATCTGGTTCACCTGTACCCAAGGAATCTCCCCTTGTCTCTCCTCCCAAACCTTGTCACAATCCAAGACTGAAAAAGACCCAGTCGTTTGCATCCTGGTGCGTATCATCCCACAGGTATACTGGTATTCAGGTGATGGTGGATGCGAGCATTTTAGGACTATGAGTCAGTTTAAATGAGTTCCTATTTTCATTCCCATTATGATCAGCCTAGGGGTCGGGGGTTCAGCAGCCTTGGGAATGGCAGCCATGATCACTGTAAAGAAAATTTTAACACCTTATCCACTCAAGTTGACTTAGAACTAAAAATGTTAGAAAAATCAGTTAGTCATCTCGAAAATTCCTTATCCTCTCTGGCCAAAATGCTTCTGCAAAATAGTTGTGGGTTAGATCTATTATTTTTAAAAGAGGGAGGACAATGTATGGCCATAGGCGAAACCTGCTGTTTTTATGCTAACCACTCAGGAGTGATAAAGGAAAGCCTCTCATTAGTCAGAAAGAGGCTACAGGAATGAGAAGAACTCAGAAAAAAAAGTACAAACTGGTACAAAAGCCTGTATTCATGGCCTCCATGACTAACTACCTTAATCACTACTCCTGCAAGTCCACTTGTCCTCATTATGCTAGGATTTCTAGTGGGCCATTATTTCATTAACTGTCTCACTTCCTATATTCAAAAAAGAATACATGCAGTAAAACTAATGGTGCTACACTCTCACTACACACCTTTTGCTACTGACGCAGAGTAAATGGTTTGTTTAATGCCATTACAGGAGCAGGTAATGAAAAGGAAACAAGACCACACCTATTCTCCCCAGCAGGAAACCCAAGCTTATAAAATATGTGTGGTCGTTAAAAACCCAGAAACCCACCCAGGCCTAATTGGGGAATGGCAGACCTAATGTTGGAATGTCGCCAACTCGTGCTGGGAAAAGTTCAATCACAAACCCCCCAGCTGAGATGCTAATGGCAAATATCCACTTCTGTAATTCTGCTTGCTTGCTTTGCTAAGAAACTTATATAAAAATGTATGTGTATAAACCTACCAATCCTGTCTCTTGGCATATGCAGGAATATTGGGTATGCACGGGAAGAAATTCTATAAAGGCTGCATCCTCCAGATTTTAGGTGTGACTCTTCCTAAAGAGCACATCCCAGACATTAATAAAGTTTCCATTAAATTTTTCTCATAGGAGTTGTTGTTTATATGAAGTGTTCCACTTCACAGTGCAATGGTTTTCAGCACCCCAGGTTGCTCAATGATGCCCACACCCAAAGTACAGCCACTACTTTATGAGTTCATATTTCTCCCAGACCTAGCAGATCTCTCCTGATCCCTGGGCCCTGGTTTAATGCCCTTGTTTGAGTCTTGTGTTGGCTACGGAAAAGTATGTTCTTACGAATCCATTGCTCTGTGTGTAAGCCTTTTCTATGTAGGACAATTTGGTTAGATTCAGATAAGGGTCCTTTTGATTAGGTCACTTTTTGTTGGAATGCTTTAGTTTAGTTAAGGACCCCTGATTAGTTTTCAGGCACCAGGATGGACCCCAATTCTTTGGCGGAAGTCCTACACATGAGGAACACACAAAGAGTGCTGCCATGTGGGAGAGGTCTCCAGTATATCTTACAGCTGGGGAGAAGACATAACCTGAGAGGCAGAGGGAGAGGCCAGAGGCTGCAGTCATGGAGCAGCTTGAATCTGAAGACATCCAGGCCAGAGGAAAAGGGATAGCTGTGAACAATTATGTCTAATGGCCCACTGCTGAGCTCAGGGACAAAATGAGTTTGAAGGGGAAGGCAGAGACAGACAGGGAGGTCGAACATTTTACCTTGGGAGGAGTTCAGCAGCAGCTGACCCTTGTTAAGACACCGTTTTTGATGATGCCTTGATTTGGATATTTTCACAGCCTCAGAACTGTAAGCTTTAACCCTAATTAATTCCAATAAAAGCCAACCTATTTCTGGTATTTTGCATTGGAAGCACTTGGGAAACTCAAAGTGCTAGGGATACAGGTTTGGAGAGCTACCCTGTTCCCAAATGGCAGTGTTATCCTGCTGTCCAGTGAATTCACCTGTAAACTTTGTGTGTCTCCAGACTAAGCAGGATTGAGTACTGGTAAGATGGAGGGGGAAGTGCAATTGGCCAGCAAGGCCTGCAAGACAGGGAGTCAGGCAGGGGAATTACATTGTTTGGTGACTTGTATAAAATCATAGATACCCCACTATGATGTACCTGTCTCAGGCAGGGTTTGGGAGGTGGGCAGGGACTGATAAAAGCGTGGGACCTCGGGTCTGGTACAACACAGGTGTCAGGGCACAGAGAGGAGACTCCCTGCTCCTGCTCCTATTACCCTTCCCTCCTTCCCTTGGCCTCCAGCATTGACCCTCTGAGGAGGCTGTTCTTACTGTATCACTTTTGGGTCTCAGGCACAGACTCAGGTGTCCTGTTTCCAGTTCTACATTCACCTTCTCCAATCTTGGGGCAGCTAAAGAAAGAGCAATCCAAGATGAACCATATTGGTGTCAGGAAGGAAATATCAAAATACACATTGAAGCATTGGCTACACAAATAACATCACCAGAATGAGCAACATTAGGCCAGTGACCCTAAAAAATAGTCCAGGAATCCCAGAAAGTCCTTGGGCATATGGCTGGCAAGAAGAGAAGTGAGGTTGTGAGATGGTTTCATGTTTGCAGAAAACCTCAGAGGGTGCCGATGCCAGATATTTCTCAGACTAATTAAATATCAAAATTTCAACACGTTTTTAACAGTGTTGAAAATGATGCAGACCTCGTCAATCCCAGAAGACAATGGAGAGGTTGGATGGGAAGAAGCACTTGAACAACTGGAGAAGCAGGACTCTAACACATATTCACTGCAGGTCCTCCAAGCCAGGAATATCCTGTTTGGGAACCAAACTCTCAGAGCCCCAATGAAAACCATCGTCATAGGTTCTTGATCCACAAAGGAGGACAAGGAGAAAGCCGTGCTCAGCACTCACAGTGTCAGTTACTGATGTGAGTCACTCTAGCCAGTCTTCACTTAGGAGTAAGCAGCAGGAAGTCAGACTTCTCCTGTGGTGCTAACAGCCCTCTAACCATACACGTGTAGAGAGCAGTGTGGACATCACATCGTCGTGTCTATGCTCCTCGTGCTCTGTGCTCACTCTTGCTGATTGAGGTCTCCAACCACTCAGTCAGCTGGGGAGGGAGCAAAGGGGAGTGGGCACTTTTCCTTTATGGGGGAGAGTATTTCTAAAGTGAGGGAAAGTGCCACCCCAGTAATGTTGCAGATACAAATTAATATGTTCAAATCTACTACTTTGTATGATTTCATTGTGTACTATTTTCATAATTTCATTTAAATTATAACCAAATTATCTACTCAAAAATATAAAAATGTTTTATGTCTGTTATGGCACACAGCCAAATTCCTTCTCTAGCTACAACCCCCATTCCTCCTTCCTCAGAATTACCTGCATTGGCAGATTATTTGGGTACAATTTTTCTGTTTGCAAATACATGCATTCTCTAGTTTCATCCATCCCACACCCTATCACATATGAGAAAAATATTGGAGTATAGGTTAAGAATATAAATAAAATTTCTAACTTAATATATTTGAGTTTAGGAATATATCATTAATTATGAAAGGATCATTTCTGATTTAAATTACAAGAAAAATTGGAGTTAAGTTGAAAGCAGGCCACTGTAGTTCAGTGGTTGTTAAACTTGAATCCACATCAGAATCAGGTGAAAAAATTGAAAAAAAAAATCAATAGTTGGGGTGCTTAATAAGAAAATGCTACAATAATGTGAAACATTATTTTTTAAATGGTAATTTTTTCAATGCTTACCGAGAATTTAATGGATTGAAGAATGTGTGAAAATAACCAGGATAATTTGAAATAAGTGGAAACCCCATCTTTATATAAATTAAGAGAAATCTCGAGTTCTGATGCATAAATGAGTGGTTACAAATTAAACACAGATGAGTGTGGAAGAAGATGTGGGAGGAGCAGATCTCTGAACAAATGCAAGTGCACTTTTCCAAGAGGAGAAGACATTCTGAATTGCACAGTCACATCTGCTTCCTTAAAATATTGGCAACAAGTTGCACAGACTGGAAGTGGAGATTCTTTGGAGATACACATTCATTTTATTTACAGGGTTTCTCTCCAGTATGAATGTTGTAATGTTTAATGAGATACGGAATCTGGCCAACCCACATTCCTTACATGGTTAGGGTTTCCCATCTCTATGAATATTCTCATGCTCAGTGAGATTTGATTTGCTACTGAAGGCTTTCCTACATTCCTTACCTATATAGGGTTTCTATCCAGTTTGCCTTCTCTGGTGTGTAATGAAGCTTGATTTCTGAATGAGAACTTTCCCACATCCATCACATTCATAGGTAATCTCTCCAGTATATATTCTCAGATTGTTAATGAAGTTTTCCTTCTGGTTGAATTTTTTTCCACATTCATTGCATATATAGGGTTTTTCTCAGAAATGAATGCTGTGATGTTTAATGAACTGATGCTTTTGGCTGTAGGATTTTCTGCATTCTTTACATTAATTTTGTTTCTGTCTATTATGTGTTTTTTCATGTTCTGGAAGATTTGATTTGTACCTAAAGGCATTTACATGTCATATTTGCATAGGCTTTCTTTGCAGTTGGAATTCTCTTGTATCTGAGATTTGACATTTGAATTAATGCTTTCCCACCTATATATGATTTCTATTTGGTAAGAATTTTCTGATGAATAAAGAGGTTTTCTGTTAGGTTGAAAATTTTCCCAGATGTATTACATTTCTATGCTTGTTCCACTGTATGACTTTTAAAATGAAGAGTAAAAATGACTGTAAAGAGCCGACTATATTCAGGACACTCATATGGTTTCTTTCTAGTTTGAATTTTCTCATATTCCATGAGGTTTTATTTCAGATGGAAGCATTCCCATGTTCATTATGATACTAACTAATGTATGAATAATTCATGCTCAATGAGATTTAATACCTGGCTGAAGAATTGCCAATATTCCTTTCATACACAGGGTTTTACTCCTGCATGCTTCTTTGATGTGATTCTAGCTTTCCCAAATTCATGAAATCCCAAACGGTTTCTCTGAAGGATTACTTCTCAGGTATCACATGAGTTTGAATTTCTAAGAAAACTTCACACTCATTACCCTTAAAGGGGAGGACTACCATGTGGCACAAACTGGTAAAAGTCATTGCCTTCATTCTTTTCTCCTTACCTAGATAAACTCATGCGTAGGTAAGCATGATGCAAATTCTTTAAAGTGTAGCTCCATTCATAGAAGTGTTATATTGAGGAAACAATGCTTGCATGCAGAGAAAATACGTTCCCAACTTTCTGACATAATCTGCCTTCATCTTTAGTCTGTACTTTGTGGAACTGGATATAGCTTCAATCACAAGCATTTTGTTATATGGTTCTTTATGCTTCTTTATGTCCTATGCTTCTTCATAGTTTGTGAGGTGCAGAAAAAGTAGTGCTGAGAGTGAAATTTATAGCATTGAATGTGTTCATTAGAAAAGACGAAAGATCCAATATCAACCATCTAAGCGTCCAATTTGGGAAGCGCAACAATATCTCCTTTTAATTTTTTCTATCATTCATGGTTCTTCTTGCTTCAAAGGAGCATCACATGCAGTTTGGTGACTTCATAACTAGGAAATGGGGAAGTGATACAACACTTGATTTATCATGGGGACAAAACAACAACACAGAAATCAACCCTGGAACCTTCAGGCTTCTGAAGAAGAAGAAAAGTGCAGCTTCCAAAGATGCATGAGTAAGGTCGCCCCAGACCAAAGCTAACATGTCAGTGCATGAAATCCTGAATATTTTGTTTAGGACTGATTATTTTTGTTGAATTTTTTTCTTCTATTTATTTGGATGAGATGCACTATTTAATATTCTTTAAAGTTTACCAGGGAATTTATATCAGTTTTGCTTGCCTTTCAAAATTTGCACATATTATTTATTATTGACTGGCCAAATAAAATATTTCAAGACATTTTATATCCTGCCTTACACAGCCAAAGGTGTGCTAATGCAAAATACCAGATATCTCTGGGTCTTTATAAAGGGTATTTATTTGGTGTAGAAGCTTATAGTTACCAAGCCATAAAGCATAAGTTTCTTCCTTCACCAAAGTCAGTTACCCCATCTTGGAGCAAGACAGCTGCCGACATTTGCAAGGGTTCAGGCTTCTTGGTTTCCTCTCTTTGCAGGGCTGCATTTCTCTCTAGATTCAGCTCCTCTGTTTCCTCCACAAGATCAGCTGTAGACCATGAGGTTCTCTAAGCCTTGCCTCTCACCACAAGGCCATCTGTGAACTGTCAGGTGAATGACTTGTCTCTTTTCCCTGGGGACTTCTGTCCTTGCTCATTAGAACACCAACATCAAAACTACTGCAGTTCTGTCCTTTGCATGTCTTTTTATGTTTGATACCCCACCCACCAAGGGGAGGGGCTCAACTCTCTACTGACTGTGGCCCAGTCAAAGCCCTTATAATAACTTAATCATGCCCAGATTAACAAACCAGTTTACAAGCATAATTCAATATCTATTTTTGGAATTCATAACGATATCAAACTGCTACATATCCATTTACCCATCTTATGCTACATATTAATTTATGGTGTATTTTAACACTTAATTGATGTCCTAGGCCACAGATATCATTATTAATTTATCCATTCAATAGTCTTTTAGATATACGAATTTAATTAGCAGATATTGTTCTTCAATCCATCCTGAAACTTGAAACTTGAGATTATTTTCTTTCTGCCTGAAGAATATTCTTTTACTTTTCTTTTAAAGTGAGTTGCTGCTAGCAAACTTATTAGGTTTTTCTTGTTGTTGTTGTCGTGTTTATTTATTTTTATTTTTTTTGAAACTTTATTTGTACATTTAATAATTGAAAATATAAACCATTAAGAACTAAAAAGTAAACACAGATGAATAAATATATACATTTCTCAAATAAATGTAATGGATACATATATATATATATATATTTTGGAACAAACAAGATGTTACACAATATATTTGGTTCATAGTAATGCATTCATACAGTATTTGTCCTTTCGTGTCTGGCTTGCTTCACCCAACATTATGTCCTCCAGGTTTTTCCATGTTGCCATATGCTTTACACCTTCATTTCTTCTTACAGCTACATAATATTCCATCATGTGAATAGACCACCGTTTGTTTATCCATTCATCTGTTGATGGACACCTGGGTTGTTTCCAAATTGTGGCAATGGTGAATAATTTTGATATGAACATCATTGTGCAGATGTCTGTTCGTGTCACTGATCTCAGTTCCTCTGGGTATATACCCAGGAGTGGTATGGCAGGGTCACAGGCAAGTCTATATTCAACTTCATTGGGAACTTCCAAACAGTCCTCCAGAGTGGGTATATCATTCTGCGCTCCCACCAACTGTGAAGAAGTGTTCCTAACTCTCCACATCCTCTCCAACACTTGTAGTTATCTGTACTTTTAATAGTGGCCATTCTGGTGGATGTAAAATGATATCTCATTGTAGTTTTGATGTGCATTTCCCTAATCATGAGTGATGTTGAGCATTTCCTCATGTGCTTTTTTGCCATTTGTATTTCTTCTTTGGAGAAATGTTTATTCAAGTCTTTTGTCCATTTTTTAATTGGGGCATTTGTCTTTTTGTTGTTGAGTTGTAACATCTCCTTATATATCCTGGATATTAAACCCATTTCAGATATGTGATTTCCAAATATTATTTCCCATTGAGTTGACTGCTTTTCACCTTTCTGACAAAGTCCTGTGAGGTGCAAAAGTGTTTAGTTTTGAGGAGGTCCCCATTATCTATTTTTTATTTTGTTGCACGTGCTTTGGGTGTAAGGTTCAAGGAACCACCACCTACTACAAGGTCTTGAAGATGTTTCCTTACATTTTCTCCTAATAATTTTATGGTCCTGGCTTCTATATTTAGATCTTTGATCCATTTTGAGTTGATTCTTGTATAGGGGGTGAAATAGGGGTGCTCTTTCATTTTTTGGTTATAGATATCCAGTTCTCCCAACACCATTTGTTGAAGAGACAGTTTTTTTCCCATTAATGTGGGCTTGGTAGGTTTGTGAAAAACCAGTTGACTATATAGGTGAGGGTATATTTCTGGGTTCTCAATTCTATTCCACTGATCGAAATGTCTATCTTTATGCCAGTACCATGCTGTTTTGACCACTGTAGCTTTGTAATATGTTTCATGGTCAGGCAGTGAAATTCCTCCGAAATTGCTCTTCTTTTTTAGAATGCTTTTGGCAATTCAGGTGCACTAACCGTTCCAGAGGAATTTGATAATTGCCTTCTCTAATTCTGTAAAGTAAGCTGTTGAGAATTTGATTGGTATTTCATGGAATCTGTAAATCAGTTTAGGCAAGACTGACATCTTCACGATATTTATTCTTCCAATCCATGAACAGGGAATGTCTTTCCATTTATTTAGGTCTTTTATCATTTCTTTCAGCATTGTTTTGTAGTTTTCTGCATATAGGTCCTGTACTTCTTTGGTTGAATTAACTCCTAGGTATTTAAGTCTTTTGTTGCTATTGAAAATGGAATTTTCCTCCTGATTTCCTTGTCAGGTTGTTCAGTAGTAGTGTACAAAAACATTAGTGATTTTTGCATGTTGATCTTGTATCTTGCCACTTTGCTGAACTCATCTATTAGTTTAAGTAGCTTTGTCATGGATACTTCAGGATTTTCCAATTACAGGATCATGTCATCTGCAAACAGTGAGAATTTTACTTCCTCCTTCCTTATTTGGATGCCTTTAATTTTTTTTGTCTTGTCCAATTGCACTAGCTAGAACTTCTAGTACACTATTGAATAACAGTGGTGGCAGTGGGCATCCTTGTCATGCTCCTGATCTTAGAGGGAATGCTTTCAACCTTTCTCCATTGAGTATGATGTTGGCTGTGGATTTTTTATATATGCCTTTTATCATATTGAGGAATTTCCCTTTTATTCCTATCTTTTGAAATATTTTTATCCAAAAGTGTTGTTGGATTTTGTCGAAAGACTTTTTTGCATCTATTGAGATGATCATGTGGTTTTTTTTTCTTTCAATTTGTTAATTTGGTGTATTACATTGATTGATTTTCTTATGTGGAATCAGCCTTGCATAGGAGGAATAAATCCCACTTGATCGTGATGTATAAGTCTTATGATATGCTGTTGGATTCGATTTGCAAGTATTTTGTTGAGAATTTTTGCATCTATGGTCTTTAGAGAGATTGGTCTGTAACATGCTTTTCTTGTGGAATCTTTCTCTGGCTTTGGTATTAGGGTGGTGTTGGCTTCCTAAAAGGTGTTGAGTAATTTTCCCTCCTCTTCAATTTTTTGGAAGAATATAAACAGCATTGGGGTTAATTCTTTTTGAATTGCTTGATAGAATTCACCTGTGAAGCCATCTGGTCCTGGATTTTCCTTCATTCTCCTTAATTGTGATTGGTTGTTAAGTTCTTGTATTTCTTGTAGCTTCAGTGCAGGTTGGTTATGTGTTTCTAGAAGTTTGTCCATTTCAGCTAGGTTGTCTAGTTTGTTGGCATATAATTTTTCATAATATCCTCTTCTGATTCTTTTTATTTCTGTGAGATCATTTGTTATTTCCACCCTTTCATTTCTGATTGTGTTTATTTGCATCTTCGCTCTTTTTTTCTTTGTTAGTCTAGCAAGGGGTTTGTCAATTTTATTGATCTTCCCAAAGAATGAGCTTTTGGTTTTGTTCATTTTCTCTATTGTTATTCTGTTCTCAATTTCATTTATTTCGGTCTAATCTTTAGTATTTCAACATTTTTAAATACTTCATTCAACTGACATCACATGAATTTAACTATTTTCATTATTTTACTTTTTTTAGGTAAAAGACCAAATTATTTGTGACAGTTTGAAATTAAAGCTATCTTTCAGGATTTCACTTTGAGAAAGCAAGTTCAAACACTGTGTTATTTTTAAAAGTGATAATACCTGTTTCTTCATGGAAAGGATAAGTTTAAAGTAGAACAAGCCATTTTGATAAACAGACTTCTTTATTGCAAACTGATTTTTGAGGAGAAACCTTTGTAAACTTTTACTAAAACAGACTACTGACTTGATAAATTTTGAGAAAAAATAACACTTTAACTTTCTATTATTACTGTGTTTGACATTAAATCTTTTAAATTTTTATAGATAGACTGCTTAAATTTTACTTAGCTTTGACCATAGAAATTCCTTTTGCACAAGCCTTATGCACTTTTATATTTATTCATGTTTAGTCCCACATTTTACTTTGTTTTAATAACTAGTTATTTTATCTTAGGATAAAATGACTTTCTTTTCTTTAATAATAAAATCACATTCTATATACATTCCATATTTAAGTTACCACAATGGTTTTGGAAACTACTTCCAAGCAAACTTCTGACAACATGTAATTACCATTAATATTAAACAAAGTTGTTAGAATAATGATTTAATTTGAGTAAAAAACTTTTTATTATTTTAAACTAATTTCCATATTTATATATTAATATAAGCACTTATTTAATTTTTGGCCATTTGAATAGAGCTCTCATAGTAATCTTCATTTTTCAATTTAATATTATCATCCAGAGGTATCAAAATATACAATGACACTGAACAGACAAAGACAAAAGAATTATGACACACTAACAGAAACATAAACCTTACTAATTTGATCCATAAGTTTCACTCCTTTGGTAAGGCTGTCTTCAAGCCCTCCATCATTTCACATCTTTGATTTTACTGTTTTTAAGAAGTTTTCTGGAATCTGTGTTACTTGTAATATATAAGCTTTTTCTTTGAATCACTTTTGTTCATAATCAGCAATGATCCAGGACAATTTAAACAGCCTAAATACAGTTAAGCTCTAATTAAGCATTTTATACAGATATTTTACATGTATATTTTGGATTACTACTCTTTAGGAGTACACTTACGCTAAAAGTTCAGATTACAGTGGTAAGCCTTTTAATTCCTGTTCTTAATTTTGGGTATACTCAGTGAATGACTAATAAACTTAATTTCAGGTGAGGAAGGATGGAAAGCTGTACAGCTTTTGGTAACTGCCTTAATTTCTGTTACAGGCTGGAGTGAACTGCTCTTTTGCTGACTAGGTAAATTTGAGCAAGGCTGGGAAATGTGCTCATATTGTTTGTCTGAGGGCCTTGAGCAAGGCCCGCTTCAAAGTTGCCCGACTGATTAAAGAGACTACCATTTTTATGCTATTTAGAATGGCATTCTTTGGCAAAGTGTAACCCTTTTTGGCATTTCAGACACATGCAACTTGGTATTGAATTATTATTGCCACTAAATAGAGCACTTACACTAGTTTTGGCTTGGCAATCCTTTTTCATATCTCCTGGTTTACCACATTTAGAGCAATTACACTGGACATCTGATAATACCATGATAAAAGGAAAAAAGAACAATTTTTTTAAAAAACGAGGTTTTTTTTCATTTTTTTGAATGGCCCAATCTGCTAATTATATTTTATTATAAGTTTAGTGTTTTTTTCTTCTAAGTTTCCTTGTACTTATCCCTTGCATTTAAGCTTATAATTATTATTACTTTTTCCTATTTATTGTATTTGGTTATTATATGGGCTTCATATCCAAAGAAGTTTTAGATCACAGAAGGGTTACAATGGGAGCTGCAGAGGATCATTGGTAGGGATTGTATGGGATGGGGAATTTATGGGAGTAAGTTCATCTGAATATACATGAAAGATACATAAAATTGTTCAAATGATCAAGGGATGGAGCATGTTCATGGTGTGTAGACAATCACTCAATAAATGAGGGAATCTGAATTCCCAACCTGGAGAGATCTGCCACATTCTCCAAGGGAGCAGCAACAGTCCTCTGAATGCAGGAGCAGTATCTGGCAAAAGAAGATGGCCCACTGATGGATTCTTGGTATTGATGACTAATCTCATGAGTCTTTGCTCCTGTAAATCAAACTTAACCTACTGTTATGGGATGCCTAAGGGTTGCGACCTGAGAGGTTCTTTGTTGCTCAAATACGGCCTCTCTCTAAGCCAAACTCAGCATATGAATGCATTACCTCCCCTCTAACATGGGACATGACTCCCGGGGATGAGCTTTCCTGCAATCGAGGGATAAATACCAAGTACGAACTGGAAACATGATTGGAAAAAGGCCTTAAATAAATGTGCAAAAGGTAAAGAGAATTGGGCTCATGTGGCTAAGAGACTTCAAAGAGAGTTGGGAGGTCATCCCAGAGGTAACTCTTATGCACACCTCAGTAGGAGCTCATAGAACATCTAAGTGCCTATCACCCCATTCATTGGGGTTCCTGAGAGCTCCGGAGACACCCTGGTCCTATATAAGGGGGGATAGCCCCAGAGACTGATGCCTTATCAGTGGGTTCTATTTTGGTTATCCCAGAGGTAACGCTTATGCACACCTCAGTAGAATCTCATAGAACACCAAAGTGGATATCACCCCACACAGAGGGGCTACTGAGGGCTCTAGAGACACACAGGTCATACCTAAGTGGGGATGGCCCCAGAGCTTGATGTCTTATTAGAGGGCTCTACTTTGGAATCTGTGCTCCTGAGAGTGATAGAGTTGGACTCAAATAAGTCCTCCCTGCACATGATCCATCAGTCCCTTCTATTCTAACCTCTATATGATGCTGTACTTTACAAGTGTACTTCCAGAGACTGGATCCTTTGGCCTAACTATGTGTCAGCTGTGCCTGGAATCTCAGTGGAGCTGCAACTCCTACCCAACAGCTCAAAGTACACATCCAAGTCATCTGGTGAGGAGACGATGATGGGCAATGGCCATCCCAGGGATTGGAGAGGGTCTGCAACTGCAGGCAGAATAATCCCATCCACTCCATCCATGAGATATAAGCCCTCTCTCACTGGGAGGTGTAGTGGAAATCACCATCCCAGGCCCTTCATGATTGGGGGAAGCCCTATGGACTAGAGTGGACTTAATGGAATTCTTTTGTAGACATACCGTGATTCAAGGAATGGAAGAAAGTATAAGAGTGAAGTGAAGCCGGTGACTGCTGGATGCTTTTGGGGCAGGGAGGGAAACGGCAATTGAAATACACGGTCTTTTTCAGGACTAGGGGTTTGTCCTGAGTGGTGTTCTGTCGACAGATGTAGGCCATTTTACATCAGCATATACCATGCAGAACTGTGTGGGAGAGAGTGTGGTCTACGATGTGAACTGTGATTGATGCTTGGTGACAAGGCCCCAGGATGTGTATATCCTTTGTGGGTGATGTGCCACACCGATGAAGGATGTTTGGGCAGGATGAAGTGGGAGTTGATGAAGGTTGGTAACAAGGGAAATCCTGTAATTTCTGTGTAATATTTAAGTAATCTAAGCAAATTAAATATATATGTATATCATTTATGTAAGTAAATGCACATATGTGCATATATATTTATATATATATCTTTACAAATATTATTATGTATTGTGAAATATTTGATTTTTACTTACAGTAGAAAAAAGAAAGAAAATGCTACAATAATGGGCAGCATTATAAGTAAAGTGATAATTTTTTAAATGCTTACCGAGATTGTAATGGATTGAAGAACCAGTGAAAACAACCAGGAT
>JAKSZT010053462.1:319868-336053 GCA_026826555.1 Tolypeutes matacus | reverse complement strand
AGACTCACAACTTTTTAGTTGTCTAACCCAGGGCAAGTTATTTAACCTCTCTTTACCTCAGTTTCTCATCTGTAAAATGGAGATATAGTATGAATACCCTCATATAATTGTGTGAGGTTTAAGTGAGCTGTTGCTTGCAAATTACTAAACACAAATCTGATACATATTACATATTGAATGCCTAAGCTATATCAAGCATCAATTAATATTTTCACAAGTTACTGTGTGATGCATGCTCATACATCATAGTATGGCACAATTACCAGGCACTTCTCAGATACTTTATTACTTACTTCCATATGTCCATGTTCTGAATACTTGATGTACCTAAATGAATTCTTAATACAAAAAGTCAGTGTTCAACCCAAACCAATAAAATGGTAATTTATATCCCAAATTAGAAGACTGTAAGTGATTGGTTAGTTTGTGTTATGCCATTTGATGCTACTATAATATTTTTCCAAATGCTGGAGTAATTAAATGGTAAAGCCATCCAGGTTTGTTTTAATTGTAACCTGCAGATATTACTTCTGGAAGTAGTTTTCCATGTATGTCTCTTAAGGAGCATTTTTCATACCTTTTTCCTCCAATTGTAGATCAGTGGGATGGCGCCACTCTTAGCAAATGCCTTAGGGCCCATGGGAGAAAGCCCCACCGTTATTTTATTCAGCGTAATTACTAAACATATGAGCTTGTGCCCTTAGGCTTCTCTTCCAGAGTCACAGGACTTCATCTAAAGTCTTCCTTGACTGGGCTACCACTGTGGCAACAACCCACAATCAATCAGATTGTCAGGTGTGTGGATATGTGCTAGAATCTAGCAGCTCTAGTCTCCCCTGGAATAACCTTCCCTTATGTTTTATGAATTGGAGTAATTGGCTAAAGACTACACATAATAGCCCTTCTATGGGGCAACTCCCGGAGTCCATGACCTCCTATAATTGCTTGCCTTGTTGTTTACACTGTAGCTCTGGCCTTATGTCACAGCACCACCCCAGTTCCATGCTCAGGCATTTCATGAGGAAGAGGTGACTGAAAGATTGTGAGAGTTGTGGGGTACGGTGGATTGTGGCGTATATGATTTTGCATTATCTCCCTCAAACATGCCCACTCTTCTCACCTCCTCAATTTGCAGCAGTATTCCTGAGTAATCAAAAAGCATTCCTCTGTAAACTGTGACTGATCAGGAGATCTTATATAGGAATACTTAACCTGTTCTTCTTGAAGACTGTAAGGATATGGTTTTCCTTGAACTCCCTGGTTAATGAAACCTTAATATGTCTTGTTTTGTGATCTACTTCCTGTAAAAGTGATACATACTCCACATGTAGCTTGGTAATCATCTTCAAGCTATGTATTTTAGTTCTTGAGCAATGCATTACATTCTTCAGAAAGCACCTCCCCCCATGTGCTTTCCTAGCTGCATGTAGACATGTACCATAAAAGAGCCCTGTTGTTTGGCAGCAAGCATAGGTGAGCAAGCTCCAAAAATGTTGTCTCTCCTCCTGCTGCCTAGCATTAGGACCCCATGTAATCCCCTAAATAAATGCTTATTACTCACCAAGCTGGGCTTGTCAGAGTCTTTCTTTGGTCTGACATATCCCTATCAGTATTGTGGGAAGCTGTCATTTTTTTACACAGATCTTCACCATACTCGGGACAGTTTTTAACAGAACTGACATGATATGCATTAAGGTATTTATTATAGATATTTGGTCATATATGCTTGTGCAAATTATCAAGTCTGAATTATATAGGACCAGCTGTGAGTTGAAGTGAAAGTTGAATTTCCCAGGAGAAGCTGGCTGGCTGGAATAGTAGCAGAAATTCTTAAACTTCTGAAATCCTCAGTTCTGGTTTTACAGCCTCCCATAGATTGGATGAGATGGCTCCCCACATTGTTGTCCACAATTTCCTTGCTGTTTCTAGGTGTAGATGCAGTGAGTTGTTAATGCAACTGGTCCTAGATGCAAATTTATCTAGAAATACCTTCACAATGACAATCAGACCAGTGCTAGCTTTAATAAAATACTGGGCACCATAATTTGTTCAAATTGAAACATGAAATTAGCTACAAAATTCTGCTGCTTATCATCTGGATACTCATACACATCTAATTAAACAATTCTTAATCCCCAAATAAGGACAATGATAAAGTCATCATTCTGCCTAACATCTTACAACTGTCCTGCATGCAATGGAAAATGCACTAACCATTTCCTCAGAAGAGGATACATATCCTTGCGTGATATTCACTTTTACACTGTAATTTTAATACTATAATGTTAAGTTAACACAACTTATGTTTAATGATAAGGAGGTAAGAGAAGGAAGAAAACAAAACATTTGCTTCATATATACATGTATTTGTATGTTTATATATTTATAATATGTGTAAATATATTAATAAAAGAAGGGAAATACTCAGCAATTATATTCTTTGTTTCTGCAACTCATCACATAGCCATATCTAGAATTTATAACTACATGCATTCCCAACCTATTCTGTGTTTCCTTTATGTTCAGCAAATACCTCAGCTAATCATACTCCTTTACTTGGTGAGGTGACCTAAAACTTCATCCCTGAAGGATATAGACCATTAGTAGTCCTGACTGGATTGGGCTGTTGCAGTCTAACATTAACTTTAATCAAAGGGCATGGGAGTATTAACAGACATCCTATATTCCAGACATACTCTTCCTTACCTCCATTAGCAGTCCATGTTCCCCTTGGTAAGCAGGATCAATCACCACCGGCAATACAGTAACTCCCTTTTTGTCTATTGATTCAGAGGCTTGGGGAAATGAATACTGCCAACAGCCAGTCACATATTCCAGTTCAGTGGAATGATTGTTGTGCCTCCTGGTGGAAGCACTATCTTTTTGGATACCTCTAAGTCAGCAGAGCATAAAGTCACAGGAACAAGTGGCAAAAATTTTGCTAGTGATCACTCCCATTTCCACACTGATTCCTGTGAATTCTCTCTATGAGAGAAACAGTACCATAGAGTACAAAATGATTCAAAGCCTATTAAGACCCCTGAAGGACATTTTCCCAGTGCTGAAAGTTGTTGCCACCCTGATGACATTGTGTCTGAGTCATCAAAAGTCTATTCTATGAGTTTATCAATCTAGTTTATTCAGGATGATGGATTGTATGGTAAAATCAATAAATCCCATGAGCATGGCCACACTTTTCATTTACTGTGGGATAATTTCCTTGAGTAGAAGCAATGTCTGTGGAATACCATGATGGTGGATAAGTTATTCTATAAGCCTATAGATAGTAGTTTAGTCATAAACATTGTATACAGAGAAGGCAAATGTGGCCAAACTCAACATATAAATGCATTACCTTCCCCCAGCATGGGACATGTCTCCTGAGGATTAGCTTCTGTGGCACTGAGGGATTACTACCAAGCACCAACTAGCAATGAAACTGGAAAAAGACCTTGAATATAAGGGGGAAAATGTAAAGTCAAAAGAGTTTATATGACTAAGAAACTTTAAAGTGATTTGGAAGTTCATCCCAGAGCTAACGCTTACGCCCATCTCAGCAGGATCTCATATACTGCCAAAGTAGATACTACCTTAAATATTTGGGCTCCTGAAGGCTCTGTAGACACCCAGGTCCTATGGTCATGGCAGATATCTCTGGAGTATGGTGTCTTGCCAGTGGACTCTTCATTGGAGTTTGTGCTCCTGAGTGTGACAGAGTAAGAATCTGTTGTGACTTCTCTACACGTGTCTTCTCTTTCTTCTATTTGAACCTATAGTTGGTGCTGGAATTGGTAGGTGTATGTCCAAGAGCTTGAATCTTTGGGCTCTCCATGTTCCAGCTAAGCCCTGAGCCTCAGCAGAGTTGCAACACCTACTTACCAGCTCATTGGACTCACCCAGGACAACTAATGATTAGGTGAGGATGGACAACCACCATACAAGGAACTGAGAGAGTCTACAATGCAAGCAAGAGAGTCCCATCCATCAGTCATATGGTTCAAAACCCCCTCTCAGAAGTGGAGTTGGCATCACCATCCCAGAATCCTCAGGACTGGGGGAAAAATATGGACTAGAGTGGAATTGTTGGTATTCTACTATAGACTTGTGATTTTAGCAATAGAAATTATATCATCAATGTGGGGACAGTGGTGACTGGAAGATGCTTAAGGCAGAGAGAGGGGAAAAAAAGTGTAACATGAGGACATTTTTGGGACACTTTTGTCCTGAATGACTTTGCAATGACAGATACAGGCCATAATATATCTTGCCATAACCTATGGTATTGAGTGAGAGAGAGTGTAAACTACAATGTAAACTATAATCCATGCTTTGTGGCAGTTCCAAAATGTGTTCATCAATTACAATGAATGTACCACACTAATGAAATGTTATTAATGTGGGGAAAAGTGGGAAGTGTGGGGAGTGGGGCATGGGAATCCCTTACATTTTTTATGTTACATTTTATGTAATCTAAATATATTTTAGGAACATCGCGCCTGTCACCGGCACCATGAAGATATGGACGTCAGAGCACGTCTTTGACCACCCATGGGAAACTGTTACAACAGCTGCCATGCAGAAGTACCCAAACCCTATGAACCCAAGTGTGGTTGGAGTTGATGTATTGGACAGACACATAGATGCCTCTGGAAAGTTGCACAGCCATAGACTTCTCAGCACAGAGTGGGGACTACCTTCCATTGTGAAATCTCTTATTGGTGCAGCAAGAACCAAAACATATGTGCAGGAACATTCAGTAATGGATCCAGTAGAGAGAACAATGGAACTTAAATCGACTAATATTTCATTTACAAATATGGTTTCAGTAGATGAGAGACTTATATACAAACCACATTCTCAAGACCCAGAAAAACTGTTTTGACTCAAGAAGCCATAATCACTGTGAAAGGAGTCAGCCTTCGTAGTTACCTGGAAGGACTGATGGCAAGTACAATTTCTTCAAATGCTAATAAAGGCTGAGAAGCAATGGAATGGGTCATATATAAATTAAACGCCGAGATTGAAGAATTGACAGCTTCGGCAAGAGGAACCATAAGGACACCGATGGCGGCGGCAGCATTTGTAGAGAAATGGTAATGAAAGTTGATATACAACATCAGATCCCCCAGGTATTTCCAAGCTGGCAATATATTTATTTGTTATTTTAAAAAAAATCAACTATATTTTGGTAGACTTTTTGGTAATAAACTGAAGAATGGGTATGTGACATTTCATGAAAACAAAGAGATGTGGGGCCTCTAAGTAAGAGACCTTCTGAAATTTGTGTTATTTGAAATGACCATCTCATTTTAACGGTTCCAGTATTTTTTAAATTTTATCGTTTTTGGAAAAGTACCTTGAAATTGGTCTTGGCATATTGAATTTCCTTAAGGTAGAATTTTAAATCTTTTCATGCATTGGAACTCTACCTGTCTTTGGACCAACCCCAGAACAAAGCAGAGCCACCTTATTTTTATATGCACACAATTGCCCTACTGCGTTAAACTTCAACAGCTTATATGAAGGGACTCTCTTTAAAAGTAGAAAATTGTAACTTTTAAAAACATGTGAATTTGTATTTACAAACTTGATCTGCTTTAAACCACCATTAAAAACCACAGTGTTTATAGTTTGTACTTAAGTGATATTTTTGGAGTGAAAATTATCAATATATGACTCCAAAAAATAAAATTTTATTGTATTAAAGAGTGCTGTATTGATTTGCCAAAGTTTTGTAACTTAATAAGGTTATTACCTTCCTTGGATTTGTACTTCTAAAAGTCTTTATGATTTAGTATGCTGTACCATGGGCTGGTTATGTTAACTGAAAAAATAAAGTCATTATCTGAATTTTGAAGAACTCTAAACTTAAAACAGAAGAACAGCTGTTCACATCTTTTAGCATTTCACATTTGCCTAACTCATTAATTGCTATGTGTCAAAATCATGGTTCTGTAATTGCTAAAGCATGATATGTCAGGTTATTTGAGTATAATTACTTTTTGAAGTAATTGTGACCACAAAACATCTTTTTTACGTGAAGAGCTGTACATCATTTGAAATTACTCAAATGATGTCTTAATCTGAAGCATAAATCCCAGGTACTTGATGTTTTTAATATTATGGTGCCACTGCAGGGTATGTGTGGGGGGGTGGATAAAAGAATAAAAGAAAATAAATGGATTGACCTAATCACTAGGTGAACTTCACTGCAGCTTTTGTTAATGGGAAATCCTTATTTGGGATGCCAGTGGGCAGCTGCAATTGAAAAACAATCCAGTAAATGTATTTTGCTTTATATTTTGTAGCAGATAATTATCAACCACTAAATAATATCTTTAATACTTATTTGCTCCATACAGACTATTTTTGTTAAAAGGTGATTAGCTCTTGCCTTTATTTTACAGTGCTTTATGCACAAGTGAAAAACATACAGTCAGGTTTCCTGTAAGAGAGACCAGTTCATTTATGTTCATAAACCACAGGAATAGTGTATCAAACTATTTTAAAAAGTAATGTTTTTTCTACATAAAATATTATTTAGCTTAAGACTTCTTAGGACATTTGTAAAAGCACATTAAATACAATAAGGTTTCTGATTATTTTTTGTAACCAGAGATGGATTTGCAACTGAAACAACATTGCTAAATTTTTATATTTGGTAAAAAAAAAATTGCCTTGTATAATTCCTGTATATTATACTTGTTCTGAAAAAGTATAATGTCCTAATGATAAAAGATTTCTAAGCAAATATATATATATATATATATATTAGAAATAATATAAAATAAATTTTAAAAAGGATAGTAATAATATAACATATATATTTTTTGCAATTAAATTTCATAATTCAAGTGACATACACAATTCCTTAAAGATGTTCACACCAGAGAAATGGGTAACCTGAACTGCCTTATAACCAAGAAATTGATTTTTTTTCTTAAAAACCTTCCTCATAAAAGAAAAAACGGATTTCTTTTCCCAATGTGAAAACTTCCCTTTTCCCCAAGATTGGATAGTGGACAGAGTGCTATATGAAAGGTCTTCAACTATGCTAAAAAGGACAACATCTTAGGAGATATTAGAGCAACACCATAGAAGAAACTTGAGTCCGAGGGTTACCTATTGGAAAAGGACACCCACAAAGCCTAGTCAGCTAAAGTCAGCACTGTTACATCCAAGGACAATACTTTCGCCTGTGTTAGCCATTATGTTTCTGAATCCCTTTCTTTTTTTATCTTTTAAAATTTAACAAATCAATGTTATTGATACAAACCTGCACCTGACTAATATAGGTTCTCTCCGCAGTCCAATCAAATCACCTGATCAATCACTCTTTCCTTTACAGAGTTCTTTCTTTCTGTAAATAGAACTCTAAATGTATGGTTGAAAAGATTTAAGCAGCATTGCCAAAATCACACCATCTTCTCTCAGGATATCCATAGAATGCCTTCCAGTAATAGAAACTTTTCAATGACCCCTGTTATTTTTGTTAATTAAAAATATAAATTTTTCACCTCTAATAATAGTAGTATACATTTTTTAGAAAAAGAGTTATATCATAGAGTGGTGATGATGAATGTGAGCTCTGAAGTCAGACAATCTGTATTCAAATGTGACCTTGTACTGTAACCTGTTGCCTGACTATGAACACATTATGTAATCTTTTGGTTCCCCAGTTTCATTACCTAGAAAACTCATCCTCTTATTTATTGAGGCACTGTTGTAGGTGCTGGGGGTCCAACATTGAACAAAATATGTAAAAATCCGGTGCTCAAAGAGCTTTCATAGTGAAGTAAAATAGGAAAGACACAAAGGGCATAAGCAAAATATATAGAATTTTAGATAGGGCAACTGCCATGGAAATCAAATGCAACATGGATGAGTGATGGGGCAGATGCAATTTTAACTAGAGTGGTAAAGCATGGTCTGATGATGAGGAGATTGAGCAAAGATCCATGTAGTTAACTGTGGGAAGGAAATTTCAGAAAGAAGAGAGTATGGAAAATTTCCTGGTACCATCAAGATTAATGTGCTTAGCAAAGTGTTAGGAGGTCAGTGTGGCTGCACCTAAATGAACAAAAAGACACAATAATATAGCATGACTTCTTCAATATCATTTTTAGATCTGGAGGCTTTTGTAAAAGTCTTGATTTTCACTCTTACTGTGATGGGAAGTTGTGCAGGTTTTGTGAAGGAAAGAGAAATGATCCAACTTACTTTTTAACAGTAACACACTTGCCCCTACATTGAGATTAGACTAAAGGGCATTAGGCAGAAACCTGGGCCAATCTAGAAGGCTTCAGCAATAATTTAAAGACTGAGATGCTTCTATTTTTGAGCAATTGTGAATAAAGCAACCCAAGTGTCCACCAACCAATAAATACATAAACAAAATGTGCTATATATAGTAAATGGATTATTACATGCCTGTAAAAAGGAATGAAGTCCTGATGAATGCAACTACATTGGTGAACCTTAAGAAATTATGCTGAGTGATGAATCAGCAAACTCATAGAGTCAAGACCTAAAACATTGTTTTCCAGGGGATGGTGTAGGGATGGGGAATAGGAAAGCTTAAATGTACGTGGTTCTTATTTGGAATGATGGAAATGTTTTGGTAATGGGTAGTGGTGATGGAAGCACAGCATTGTGCACACAATCAACTGTAGTGAAATATATATCTGAATATGATTAAAAAGGGAAATATTAGACTGTACATATGGTAACAGAGTAAAAATTTTATTTTAAAAATCCATGGAATTATGTCACACAGTGACCCCTATGTTAAACTACTAACTTTAATTAATAGTACAATTATAAAAATGTGCTATCATCAATTGTAAAAAATGTTTCACACAAATGAAAGGTATGATTGTAGGGTGATATATGGGAATCCTATTCTTTATGCATGATTGTTCTCTAAAACTACAACTTCTTTAATAAAAAATCATTTAAAAAAACTGAGATTACGCTTCTTTGGGTCAGGGTTGTAGCAGAGGAAATGTTGAAAAATAGTCACAGTCCAAATGTTTTCCATACATAGAATCAATTTGATATGCTGATAGATTCAATTTGAGGTTTGTGACATGGAGAAAATTTCAGGATGATGCTTAAAACTTTGCCTGAACAAGTAGGAGGATGGCTTTCCATTACCTGAGATTATATAGTAGTTATTGCAAGTATCTACCTTAGAGTTATCTTGAGGAGATAAACTCTGTTAATTATATATCTAAAGCCCTTTAAATATTGCCTGACAAACATCAGGGGCTGAGTAAATACACTCATTTTTGTACCATTATTAAATAGCACTAATCATTCACAAATAAAAATATTGTTCATATTTTTTCATGTTCCATTCTAGTCTTATTTTCACTATCATTATTTAAGTAGTTCAACTTCTGAAATACATATAATTCATCATAACACCATGAAAAAAAAAAAGGATTTTGTCTTAAGCTACTTCAATCTTACATAAATATGATGTGCACTGATATAAATGAAGAAAATAGAGGGACAATACAAATGGTTTAGTGTGCCCACATTTCCCAAGAGTTATGTTGCATTCATTTAATAAAATCATTAATTTTTCAAGTATATCTTGTAAGAGCATAGGGTAGTCAGAATTTAATTCATGTAAGCATTTCCTGAACTTATTGTGGTCTGTAAAATTGGAGGATATGTTGACCATCATTGCCAGCACAAAAACAAGATACTTTTTTCAAAATCATAGAATTATACATATATGAAAACAAGGCAAGCCTAAAGACCAGAAAAAGAAAAGAGCTTAAATATAAGAACAGATTCAGTACATGTATGAGATTAGATATTATCAAAAATTATATTGTTAAAAATAAATGCTAAATATCTGACAGATAACCATCTAAACCATGTAGAGTTCAGTCCAAAGCAGTAGACTCTACAACAGTGTGTTATTTCATCTCTACGGAATAGATCAAATGAAACAAAAAGTGTTCTCTACAATAAAATTCGCTGAATTTTTCATACATGCATTAGGGATTCTATGATACATTTTGAAAGGTAACATCACATTTTGGGTTACATTACTTACCTAAAAAACAAATATATTAAAACCACATGTTTTAAACATACTCCACAGCTTCCAATTAATATGTAGATTTCTGAAAAAATAGTCTTGGAAGTGTTCCAGATCATGAGTGGTCAAATAAAGTATATCTCAACAGAAATACAAACTATTAAAGGATGCTACTGTATTTGGAAAAACACCAAGTACATACCTAATGGGAAAGAAAAGATAAGAAAAGAAAAGATGTTCTGTGCCACAGTCATTTCAATTGCTTAGAACTCTTTCTCTATTGCATGACTCTAATGAAAGCATTTGTTGTTTCTTTGCTCCTAAGACTCTAAATGAGTGGATTCAGCATGGGGATCACCATGCTATAAAACACAGGCCACTTGACCCTTTCCCATAGAGTAAGATTTCTTTGATTTTATATAAGTAGCAGTGCTGGAAAATATGGTGACTCCCAGAAGGTGGGAGGTGCAAATGGAGAAGGCTTTGTGCTTTCCTGAAATGAAATTAATTTTCAGGATAGTACACAGAAGAAACATACAGGACATAGAGATTGTGATAAGAGACATCATTATGTTTGAGCCAACAAGAAGAACATCATGATTTCAGTGTTATGAGTGTCAATGCAGAACTGGGCTAAAATTGCTGTTAAGTCAGAGAAAAAGTGATGGATTACATTGGAGCTGCAGAAATGCAAACCATTCACATAAAGAGCATTGACAAATGCTTCAGTAAAGCATAAGACCCAGTGATGAGGGAACAGCAAAGTCTAATGAACATCACAACTGGGTTGTGATAGAGATTGCAGATAGTTACATAGCTTTCATAGGCCATTGAAGAGAAAATGAAAATTTTAATGATGCTCAAGAAGAAAAACAAAAACAAAAACATACATCTGGGTGAAATAGATCATCAATGAAATATGCTTGATGGAAGTTAGTAAGTTTTTTATGGTTTAGGTGTGATGACTGTTGAGGTCAAGGAATAACAAGTGACTGAGGTAAAAATACATGTCAAGATCGAGGTGAATTATCAGTATCATTCCTGCATTCCTGCATATAATCAAGTATAGCAGGAGAAACAGTATAAAGAAGATCTGCCAGATCACTTCAGAGTCTATCAATCCCATAAAGATAAAGCCATACACATTTGTGTTATTCCTACTTCCCATAGCATCCAACATTTGTAAACTGTTGAGAAATCAATGGTGTAAGTTGACATGAATGACTTTTTGTTTATAGGGATATCTTTTTAAAAATTTAAACAATAATTTCTTTAAATAATCTAACAAATTTATAGTAAAGAGTACTTTGCACTATATATCTGAAAAATTCTTTGACTACCAAATATATATTAGAATACAAATCCTCATTTGGATATTATATAATAGAAACTAAAATATATTGCTGTATTAGTCAGCCAAAGGGGTGCTAATGTGAAATACCAAAAATGGGTTGGTCTTTATAAAGGGTATTTATTCGGGGTAGAAGTCCACAGATACCAGGCCATAAAGCGTTAGGTTTCTTCTCTCACCACAGTCCATTGCCACGTGTTAGAGCAAGACAGTTGCCAGCGTTTACCAGGGTTCAGGCTTCTGGGGTTCCTCTCTTCCCAGGGCTGCATTTCTCTCCGGGCTTAGCTCCTGTTTCCTTAGCAAGGTCAGCTGTAGAGGATCAGGCGAACGGCTTGCTTCTCTTCTCCTGGGGCCTTCTTTCCAATATCAAAACTGCTTCTCAAAAGACTGCTTCAACTGTCCTTTGCCTTGTCTTTTCTACTCAACTCCCCACCCACCAAGGGGTGGGGCTCAATGCCCTAATCCTAACCTAATCATGCCCAGATTAACAGATCAGTTTACAAGCATTATTCAATTATATTTTTGGAATTCATAATTACATCAAATTCCCAAACGGTTACAATTGCATAAACTGAATTTGACATTGTTTTAAATACTTCCCTTTATTAACATAATACACAAAAGTACACAAACACAATATCAGAAACAAAGAATTCCTTTAAAAGGTTTTGTTTCAGAAAAAAAAATTGCTATATATATATAATAAGCAATGATATAGTGTCTTATTGCATTATTTACTTTTCTTTTGTATCAAATATTATTTAATGGAAGTGAAATATCAGAAATTAAAACCTGAGCTTACTTTACTGGTACAAAATTAATAATATAAACAACACATTACTATTAAGATTCTTTTCAGAAGATATTTTTATGTGACTATTAAATCAAATTTTATCCAAAATTTATATTTTCAGTATATGTATATTGATGAATCTGATTCCATGAACTCCATACTTCCAGTTCTAGAAAGTCTGGCAATAATTAAGTATGGCCTAATAATACCTGTTTAATAATAGTCCATATTTTAGATAAACAGAAACTCTATAACTTTGAGACTAATAGTTACCGAAAGCCAAATATGCTGAAAAAATTCTTACAGAATTATCTGTCTAGAAACTTGTCAACCTCAACTTTTTCTCACAAATAAAATATGCAAACCAGTTAAGTAGCCAGGATTTTCTATTATATATTTGTTTCCTTTGAGATAACTTATGCTTACTTGCTTGTCCATACATTTATGTTTTGTTCTGTGGTAAAATAAATCAACCTACAAATTTGTTCAGGTCCTGGTCAAGTAGAAAATTCACCTGGAAGTTATGTCTTAATGAGTACACCAGTGAAATACTGTGATCATAAGCAGAGCAGACTATCATTTGCATTTCACTCTCAAACTCCCATAGCACGTTTTACAATAAGTATTTTTAATAATGCAACATTTGTTCATCTCTGGGACCAATTTCCAAGGAATTTTGCCTGGCATGATTCCATAAAAGTATAAGGACTCATGCATTCATGTTAGGTTTGTACCAGAGATTTGCTTTCCCCTTACAAGGAACTTAAGGTTAAGCAGCATTTTTGGTATTCCTTTGTGATGATCTAATTTTTGACTAGGTGAAAGAGAAGGTCTTTCTAGAGAAATAATTAATCTGTGGCTGAGAGCCAAGAAAATTAACAAGAGAAAGAATAGCACATTTCTCACAATGAAACATTTTTATATTTAAAAGTGTGACACTATCATATGAATGAACAATGTTCATTACACAAAAATAAGGATACAACAAAATTCAAAGAAGAATTTGAAACTCATTCAGAAATGTTGTTGATTTTTAGATATACTTTCCTCCAATTGTCCTGTGTGTATATAATACTTATTTACATGCATTTCTATGTGTTCACATAATTTTTATGACATGGTATTTTAGCAATATCCTGATTTTATTATTAAATATTTATAATACATTTTTACCTATGTTATATTAGAGTTTTGTAAAACCCACCATTTCGTGTTGTTCTGCTAAGAGGCAGAAATTCTAAATGCTATGTAAAGGCAGTTTTATTAACTGTTTTGCTAAGGAAGAGTCAAAAACTCTAAATGCTATGCAAAGGCAGTTTTATTCATCAATTGAGCAATCACAAAAAAGAAGAATAATTAATTAAAGACATAGGAAAATGAAAGTATATACAACCACTCAACAATATGGGGGAAAACTCAACATCTGAACTCCCATGTGGTCAGGGGCCCCTTTGCAGAGATCAGAGTGCTGACTGGAAAAATGGTCCCATGCAGGGTGTCCGCTCCTGGGTGAGGCTCCGATTGGCAACTTGGGGAACATCCCTTTTAAGGGGTTCTGAACTTCAGAACTACAATGAATCTTGCAACTGATGTGAAATGACCTCATCGAAAGTAACAGAATCCATCCAGCCGGGGATGGCCAGCCCTCCATAGGAGAGACACAGTGTCTTAAGGTGTCTTTATTCTATTCTATTTATGGTACACTGAACAGGAACATAAAGATTTTTAGTTTTAGTTTTACAGGGGATACAAACAGAATGTGTAAATATCACATCTGGTGACTTGCTCCTTCTAAACATTTGTTTTTTGGGTAATGGATGATGGAGTTGCCTGCATAGCAGCATTATAACATTCCAAAGGACAAAGGACAAGTTAATCATTCACAATTCTAGGCTAAAACAGCAGAGACTATTGATTAGAAAGCTTATGAATTCACTATTCTTAATAAAAATTTTCTTATAATACATCACATATATTTTGCATTGGATGATTCTCTATAACTAACTTCTCTCTAGGGATGTGTACCAGTTAAAGAATGGGCATTTTTGAGAGCTCACAATGAAAACATGGTGGAGTTTTCTCCATTCAGTGTTGGCAGGTTCAACTAATTCATCTAATCAGGAGATATATTATTGTATTCAGCTACAACTGGGCTTGTACAAGTATATTTTAGTATGCTTGGATTGTATTATATTAGAAGAAACATAAGATAAGAATGTAAAAATCAATGCTGAAATAATGAAATATTTAATAATTAAAGTTAATTGCCAAAATATCACTTCCTCTATTTATAATCAAGTGAAATGTTTTCTTATGAAACTTGCATTAATTAATAAGAATTAATTCAATTTTCATGTAGATTTAGAAGCAACTAATAGCAGAAAATCTGTTTCCTCTCCATAATTTCAGGAGAGAACTTGATGATAGGGATCAAGTTGTTACAAAATAATATATTATATATTTGATGAACATTTGACAGTACAGTGCTTCTCTTCATCAAAATCAGTGATACTGAGGAAAGCTTCTTTGAAGATTAAAAACCAGCACCAACTTATTTCACATAGGTGATCTTATGGTTTAAGCCAAACAAGAGATTAATGGAGAATTTGAAATGGAAATCAAGAATAAAATATCTAGGATTAATTTTAGCCAAGTATGTAAAGTACAAAGAAAACTACAAAGGTCTTCTTAAAGGACTCAAAGAAGATCTAAATTTATGGAAGGATATTCCATATTCATGGGTAAGAAGAATAAATATTGTTAAGATGCCAGTTCTACACAAAGCAATTTACCAATTCAATACAATCCCAATCAAGTTCAACAATCACTTTAACAGAAATGGAAAAGCCAATCAACAAATTTATAAGGATGGATGTAGTGTTAAATGTATTAACTCAGAAAATCATGATCTCAAATCTATCCATTCTTTTATGTTTGAACCCATTGTAAGTCATACCTTTTTGATGGGTGTACCACCCAGCCCTATCAGGATGTTACTGGAAACCTTTATAATCAGAATGAAAGACAGAAAACATGAGGGAAAGCCACAGCAAGCAAGAAGCTGAAAATCAATGGAACCTGGTTAAGAATGGAGAGACCATGAGATACATCCATTTGCTTTGCCTGTGACACTCTAAGAACAAAAGATTACCAGCAGCCAGCCCCAGAGTGCAAAGGTCTTTGGAAGAAAATATCACCTTGATTATGCCTTAGTTTGGACTTTGTACCAGCCTCAACCCATGAGTGAATAAATTCCCATTCTGTTCTGACTTATTTCATGGTTTTGCTTGTGCAGCCTTGGAAACTAAAACAGATTTTGGTAACAGGAAGGTGGTTTTGCTATCACAAATACCAAAAATGTGGAAACAACATTGAAATTAGGTAATGGGTAGAGGCTGGAAGAATTGTGAGGTGCTTGACAGAAAAATTTTAAATTCCTTTGAAGAGTATGTCAGTAGAAATATGGATGCAAAATGTACTTGCAATGAGGCTTTAGACATCAGTGATGAACATGTTATTGGAAGCTGGAAGAAAGGCGGTCCTTGTTTAAAAGTGGCTGAGGCTATCCCCAGAGACTGATGCCTTATCAGTGGGTTCTATTTTGGAATCTGTGCTCCTGAGAGTGACAGAATTAGACTCAAATAAGTCCTCTCTGCACATGGTTCACCAGTCCCTTCTATTCAAACCTACATGTGATGCTGGAGTTTCTTAGGTATACTTCCAGAGACTGGAGCCTCCCACCTACCTATGTGCCAGGTGTGCATGAAATCTAGGTGGAGCTGCAACTCCTACCCTACAGCTCAATGGACTCATCCAAGTCACCTGGTGAGGAGACAACGATGGGAAATGGCCATCCCAGGGAATGGAGAGGGCCTGCATCTGCAGGCAGGATCATCCCACCCACCATATCCATGGGATATAAGCCCTCTCTCACTTGGAGTTGGAGTGGACATCACCATCCCAGTCGCCTCTGGATTGGGGGAA
>JAKSZT010053462.1:282371-319768 GCA_026826555.1 Tolypeutes matacus | reverse complement strand
AAAAAAAAAAAAAAAAAAGTGGCTGAGAACTTGGTACAATTGGGTTTTCATGTTAGATGGCAGGCAGAAGTAGAAAGTGATGAACTTGGATATTAACTGAGGAGACTTCCAAGCTAACTGTGGAAAGTACAGCCAGGTTTCTTCTTTCAGCTTATAGTAAAACGTGAGAGGAAAGGGATAAGCTGAGAAGTGAACTCCTGGGCATAAAGAAACCAGATATTGATGGTTTGGAAAATTTTGAGCTTCTAGAAAATGAGTCACCAGAGAATAGCACTCCATGTGATGGTTTAACTGAACCTGGAATTGGTTAACCATTTCTGGGGAAGCTGAGATTAGAAATGCAGATATACAAGAAATATATTTGGAAGGCTCTATTGTAGATAGTTTGGAAGCCTAGGAACTGCATAAAAAAAACGAGAAGTTCTTTCTAGAGATTTGTATTAGCAGGGCCACTGCCAGTCTGGACTCATAGGGACAGAGAAGGGATAGATTGAAGGAAGCATGGCTTCAAGGGAATAAACATGGAAGTTGAGTCTTGACAAAGGACATCTCCTCAGGCCAAGGGTTCTGTCTCACCCATGTATGTGAAATCTCAGAGAGGATGAGGTCAGTGTCCCAGGGTTGCCAGAGAGCCCAGTGACTATCTCCTTGTTCAGAGAGCATACCATCCCAGCATTTGGGGAGATAACAGCTAGTGCACAAGCACTTGGAAGGAGTGTGGTCATTATTTCATCAGGCCAGCAGAACAAAACATGGATCTGTAGATGACTCTCAGACCTTTAAATCTGATGGAGTTTGACTTACTGGGTTTCAGAATTGTGTGGGACCTGTAACCCATATTTTCCTTGAGATCTTTTTCCTATTGGAATGGAAATGTTTATCAAATGCCTGTCCCTCCATTATTATTTAAAGCAGGTAATTGTTCTCTAGGTTTCACAGGTCCACAGTTAGAGGTGTATTCAGTCAAACCACCCTCATAACTGGCTTTGTACCTACCATTTTTAATGAAATGACAATACTTTTGTGATATTGTGATTAATTGAGTATAATTTGAATAAAGAAAGAATATGTCTTTTTGGGGTTCAGAGATTGTAGTAGGGTGGTTTGAAGATTTATTATCCCAGAAAAAAAAAAACATGTTTTTGAATTTAATCTATTCGTGGGTGTGAAAATATTGTAAGTAGGTATGCTTTTGATCAGGTTACTACAGTTAAGGTGTGACATAGCCAAATCAGATAGGGTCTTAATTCTATTACTGGAGTCCTTTAAAGGCAGAATAAAATTCAGGCAGAGTGACAGAAAGCCACAGAGAACAAACAATTAAACACAACAGAAACAAGAAGAGAAGTGAGACACCAGGTAAGCCTGCATTTACCTGGCTTTGTGACAAGTTAAAGACCAAAGACTGACAGTAGCCATCCCCTGAACACCGCAGTCTTTGTGAAAAAAGCATTGCCTTAATGATGACTTGATTTAGACATATTTTTTTACTTCAAAATATAAATGATTGAATTTCCATTTTTTGAATCTGACACATTTCATGGTTTTTGATTGCTCAGCCAAGGAAGCTAAAAATTCCTTATCTTTCTTTCTTATTTTATAAAACTTATTCAATTTTTATTTTCTATTAACTCATTGTTTTTCTATTATTTCCTTTTATTTCTCAAGATTTATATATATATATTTATGTTAGATCTATTTTTTTTCCTCAGTCTTAGTAATATTTACTATAGGGCATTGTCCTTAATTTGAATGTGTGGACTTTTGTTGATTTTTTGCTATTAATTTTATTCCTGAGTTAATCAAATACATTTGTCATACTGGCTGGCAATAAACAAAACTTCTCCCAGGTCTCCCTAAGCTTTGGAATTTATGCATTGATCTCAATCTTGTAAACAGGCTCTCTTAGAATGTTGCTTCTCCATCTGCACATATGTAGTGAGACTTCAGCTAAGGAGCTACAGAGAATCCCTGAACAAATATTTATTTCATTTCATTTCATTTCATTTCATTTCATTTCATTTCATTTCATTTTATCTATTTATTTTTTTTTTTTAACAATGGTATAAAGGATTGGAATTCGACTGGTCCATCATCATAGTTTTGTTATTTATCCGGAGAAAACCAAAAGAACTGGAGAATAGGATCACCTCCTTTTGATACACTAACTTTTGGATATCAAAGGTGGAAATGCTAATCTCTGCTATTTGGGTATGCCAGACCTTTATATTCTGCTTGTACTCTGTATCTTCCAAGCCAGCAAGTAGTAGAGAAAGGCAAGGTAAACATGATACCCTTCTCATATAGTTACATTATCTCATGGATAACTGACCTAGTACATCATTTTCCAATAAATGAAAACAGTTTTCATATGCATTTTGTTCAGGATTAGAGTTGTTTATCATGGCAGGAGAATTTGTGCACCACTTGCACTCTCATGGCATGTGGCAAAATGGATCATAGATTATAAATCTCTTATGATTTTAATGACAATATAGTTTGATCCATCCTCTGACATATTATATTTTTCTCTGCTTTTGTTATCACTCACTTTTTTCACTCTCATGAAATATTCTCGCTTTTTTTAAACTTATTATATAATGACTTTATTTTTCTTTCTTATTTGATAAATGTTATATTTTTATTTGTTTTTAATTAATTATTTTTATATTTTTTCTTTTATTTTGCTCACTTTTTTAGTTTAAATCCATTGGTTTTATTCTAGTACCTAGAGATAATATATTGCTTTATTTGTTACCTGATTAATAATGCATGAATTTAAATATTTCCATTAATCATCTGAATACCATTTTATCTTATATGCAGAGCTGGGAACATTACTTGTATTTCACATGCATCATATAAATATTCTCTATTAAATATTTTATTGTCTATTTTACCAAGAATAAATTAAGTTTACATTTTTAGTTATATTTATGTAGAATTTTAATATTGAAAAGGTTTGCAGTTTTACATTTTGAATATTAATTTAAAATATGTATTATATTTTTTCAGATAATATAGCTTATTTCGTGTAAATTTTGAAAAATTTTTGAAATTTATGTATTTAATTATAATGGGTTTATAAATTACTCAGGGTTCCAATCTAGCTCCTGAAGGGCACTGATCAGGGCAGCCACAACCATAGCATATTCTTTATTTATTGGGACGAACAGACAGGAGAGGTTCTCCAAAGGCAGCAGTTTGGAGAATGAAGATAGGGCTCTGCAAAGAGGTGGGAAAATGAAGGGTAATAAAAGGTGTCTCAGAATAAAGATATTTTATAACACAGTTTCTGTTGGGGTCACGTGAAGCACATAAATGGTATCTGGTGATATTATTGTGGGAAGGAAGTACACAGCCTGTAGAAAAGTACAGTGTATGATATCATTTGCATATCGTTTCCCTGTGGGGAGTCTGTTACATTTTCACTTGTATTCTGGCCATGCAGGTTGCTGTGTGCCATGGTCTGAGCTTTGCTTAGGGAAGGTGAGCCAGGGCGTGGGACCCACTGGACCCCTACACTTAGATTCTGGGAAAGAAAGTTTCAAATGTTATGTTATGCAAATATGAAGTGACCAAATATATCATTCAGAGTTTATTAGTTTATGTTTTATTGTTGTAATAATTATACATTAGATGTGTTTTGTTCATTTTGCCAATTCATTTATTCATTATATATTCTATTGCATATCTACAATACATTCATATTACAACAAACAAAATATTTTTTACCTGTTAGACACTATATTCTAAGTGGGTGATACAGAGAACTATACAGGAGTAAGTGATATGAAATGTTAGAAGGTGAAAAGTTATACTAAGAAAATTAAAATATCAGACAACTAGGTAGGGAAAGATTTGAGGGCAAAGGCATAATAAAGCAACTGGGAATAGTGTGGCCCAGGCAGACCTCAATCCTCAAGGTGGGATTTGATCACAGACTTGCATGGGGAAGATACAGCAATTCACATTCATGGGAAGAAATTTTTGTAAACAGGAAAACACCAGTGCAAAGCCCCTTGCAGGTGGTAGACCATGCAGTGTAAGGAACTTCAAAGAGATCAGTCAAGCAAGAGCAAGATTCTGTCACCTGGGGAGGTGTGTAATAATCAACCAAGACTAGGTATATGGATGGTGATAACTGGTTTGTGGAAAAACTAAGTAGAGGGGTTCCATAGAGACAATAGTGTTTGCTATCTTAAAAAATAATTTATAAAAAATTCCCCCTAGGATTGTCATATTTGAGCAACTTGAAAGAATGGAGAGTTATAAAAATACTTGGGAGGAAGAATTTCAGATAAATAGAATAGCAAAAACAGCATTACATAATATTACTTATTCTTTCCTTTTATCTCAATACTTTGCTTCATTTTATTTTAATGAAAATTGTATAAGAAATATAATATGTTGGATAGTGTATTTTGACTCTGATTATCATTGTTGTTTTAGAAGAAATATTCTTGTAATAAGCATAAAATTTAAAATATGTTTTAATATATGGAATTTTATTATATTAACATTTCTAGTTTCCTTTTTGAAATGCATTTTTTTGTCTTGTGCCCTCTTTCTTATTTGTTGTCTTGTTAATTTTAGATAGTTACTCTACTACCCTTTCACCACTACTATATATTGAAGCACCAATATCTTATGAAAAATCCTAACTTATTCTACACTGCTGTTCAAATATCCATAAAATTCTTAACTTCATTTTTGAATGGACCTTTAATCTTTGTATATGGATTTAAGAATGACATATCAAATGATCTACATGATAACAAAGTATAAATTTAATTCAATTAATTTTAATTTCATTGAATCCCTTGGTTTTTCATTAATTTCTGAAATACTTCTTGACATAAAATTATTTAGAAAAATAATTATTTCCCACTTTTAGATTTGATATCAAAACTATCCCAAATATAGCTAAGGAGAACATGAACTCAGGAAATACACATGGTAACAAGAATAAACTTTTTCAAAAAACTGAAAAAAAGAATAACTATTATTACTTTGAAGCCTGATATATCAAATGTATTTTAAATTTAGTGATTTTTTTTAATCAGCATATTCAAAATGATAATTGGCAAAATTTGGACCCTGACACAAGACTTGGAGGAAGTGGAGCTAGGCCCAGGTTTTCAAGGGACTCTCAGCTGCCACTCAAAAGCAAGTGTTTGTTTTATAACCCAGAGACCCTGACTATTTTCCAATTCTTTTTTTTTTTTTAATTTTTTTATTTTTCATTGTGGGTAAAAATCAAAATTTTCACAATACATACCACTATTTATAAAATGATATATAAATATATATAAATATATGTGCATTTGCTTACAAAAATGTTATTTATATATATATATATATATATATATTTTTTTTTTTTTTTAAGAGGTTCTTAGATTACAGAAAATATTACACAGAACCCCCTGGGATTCCCATGTTGCCCACCTCCCACACCTCCCACCACATCCCACTATGGTTGGTGGCAAGGCCCCAGGATGTGTAAGTCCATTGAGGGTGGTGGGTCACACTTGTGGGAGATATATTCCAATTCTTGAAGAGGGTAGGGCCCAGGCCTTATTGTTTGAAGAGAGGAGGGCCACTGTCCAGGTGCTTGGAAAGGGTGGGGCTGCCAATCAAGCATTTCCTGAGGACAAAACATTGATCCACAGATGACTCTCCTTGAAATCAAGTGGCATTTCCCCTGTTGGATTTCAAAATTGCTTGGGACACTGCTCCTTTGTCCTTCCAATTTCTGTCCTCTAAAATGGGGCTAACTATCTTGTGTCTGTCCCACTATTGTATTTTAGGATCAAATAACTTTTTCTCTAGACTTTACAGATACACAGACTAGAGAGGAAATACGTCCCAGGATGAACCACACCCACAACTGATTTTGACGAGACTTTGGACTTAATGTTGTTACTGAAATACCTTTAGGATTTTGGGATATTGGTAGTAATGAGTGTATTTTGCATTTAGGAAATGTCATTTTTGTTCCCGAGGGCAGACTGTGGTAGCAGAGGTACTCTTAATCTTAATTCTCATTCCTGTGGGCATAAACCATTTTATAAATAGGACCTCTTAATTATACTATTTTCATTGAAGGTATGGCTGTGAGATAAACAGTTTCTCATGTGCAAACTTTGTTTCACCCCTTCCTTCTCCTTTCTCTTTTCTTTCTGGGAAACATAAATAAAGTTTTCCTAGTGCCCTGTCCAAGGTTTAAGGAATAAAGGAGATTTACTTAATCAGAAGGTACCTAGTATGCAGGGCAAATTATGCTGGTTGAAATGCTACCCTGTGACCCTGAAGGAGGAAATTGTTTTGTACAAAGACTCTACATACATGTACCAAGAAAAATGAAAAACCAAGTACAATGCTCAAGGTTTTGCCAACTTGATTGTCCTTAAGGTATGTCCCAGAAAAGTGCTGTAGTGATAAACCTCTTCTATTTAATGATGGGGTGCTGCAGTTCATGCCCAACTTAATGACTTGGTGGGTAGACAATACCCATTTAATGATGGGTAGCTCAGATCTCAAAGAATTAGGTGTCCCAGAGTTAAATATTCAGTCTTTACTAAGTCCCAGTACAAGACAAAAACAAATTCTCAAAAGGAAAGTAAATATCTGCAGAGGATGCAAGCTTTGCTCTAAAATCCCATGTGTCTGTGCTGTGTTTCTCATATACAGGTTTGAGAAAGGCTCCAAATCACATCGTTATTTGCCACTGACACGTCAAACAAAATTTTATTGTAGCCTAAGTCACAAAGCAGCTTCCATGGCTATCTGGAATTGTTGGAGTGATTCCTCTTATTCCAGTCCACACACAAAAATAGCAGCATTTAGGTTACTTGGTAAATGTGCCATAGTAGCAAACCAAATCATAAATGTGTTGTTTCTAAAATGTTTAGAGGCCAACTAGGCATTCTGCCCTTTTTTGATGTTGTTGTTATATGAGGGGCCAGATGCAACAGATTAACCTTCACCTTAAAAGGATTACTTAACTTTGTCCTATTAGCTTGTTGCCTAGAAACTTCACTGATGTGTACGGTTCCTGAAGTTTCCTTGTATATATTACTCATCCTCTAACATGACAATGTCTTACCAATAAGTCTAGAGTAGTTGTTACTTCTTGCTCAATAGATCCAAACATTATATATCATCAATTTAATAGAACAATGGGATGAATTCTGGAAAGGTCATTTGATTAAGGTAACTGCAGACTAGCTTATGACATAGGATGAAGATGTGCTATACCCATGAGGAAAGACAATGAAGGTGTTTTGCTGGACTTACTTGTGAAAATAAACTAACAAATATTGGGAAAAACAAGTGTATGCCAAATCAATGGCTTCATATTAATTAGTTTAAGCAAAGATGCCCTGCCTTAAACAGCAGCTGCAATTAGAGTAAACACATTGCAGAGTGTTAGAATGTAACCTCTTGCCCACTGAGTTCATATGCACCCAAACACCAGATATCCTGTTCCTGCCCTTGCTTATCACCATCCCAACAAGGACACTGAACATTCCTTTCCCACCATGGCAGGGCAGTTCCCAGAATAACAAACCCCCTATGAAAGTGCTAACCTGGTACTTTCCCACCCTATACCTTGACACCACATCTACATGCCTTTCCTGAAAACCTGCCCAGTTCCCCAAGCTCAAAAAGAGCCCTCCCAACCTGGGTGGGCAGGCTGAAGTCTCTCTTCAGACCCCCGCCTTGTTGGCAACCTAATAAACTCCTGCCTGAATCTTAATTGGTTACTGAACCTTATTAACCCGGGATCAACTTTTTGGTGCAGAAACCCAGGAGCCGAGGTCAGGGGAGCCCACTTGTCTGGTCCATTTTCTGGACAAAAAAAAGGAAACTTCTAAAACACCTCCCTTTTTCAGCTTCCCTCTGAACCTAACATATAGTTTATGGTAATTTACTGTCATCCTCCAAGATCCATCTATTTTCTGCATAGGAAATAGAGGGATGAAGAGTAATATGATGGAATCACCACCCCTGCATCTTTCATATCTTTGATGGTGGATCTGATTTTCAACATATCTGTATGAATCTGAACTCTCTATTCAGTCCCATTGATCGATGTATCTTTGTTTTCAACAATACTACACTCTTGTTTATTTTAGCTATTTGATAAACCATAAAATCAGATTATGTGAAAACTTTAATTTTTTTCTACTTTCTCAAAGTTGTTTTGACTATCTTAGACCTTTGCATTTCCATCCATATTGTAAAATCACAGTGTCAACTTGTATAAAAAAACCTTGCTTAAATATTAATTGCGTTGCATTAACTCTATCGATCAATTTGGGGTCGCATTTAATTACTAGATCAATTGCTCCCAAATAGTAACATACCAATTTCATATTTCTTTAGTTCTTTATATCATTCAGATTCCATGACCAACTTTACCTAGCCACTAAGTTAGAATGTCTTGATGTTGGACCAAGGTATTTATGTACTTTTTGAAATTATCTTGATAGTTTCCTATGTAGACAATGAGATACTAGTCCATTGATTAGTACATGTCATAGCATACATAGCTATGGACTATTGAGGAATTAAACTAGTTATATTCCCAGTAAAACAAAATTGAAATTCAGGGAGCCGATGTGGCTTAGTGGTTGAGTGCTGGCTTCCCACATACAAGGTCCCAGGTTCAATCCCCAGCCCCAGTACCCCCAAAACTTTTGAATTTCAGGGAATTTAAGTAATTCACATAATGCCAAACCTAATAAGTATTTGATCTAGGAATGTGTATTTAAAAAGTAATCATCTGATTACTTTTCTAATCCTATGCCATATGGTTTTGAACTACAAGCCAAAATCTTTTCTAATAATCATTGTTCCATAAACTTTCACTTGTTTTATGGGAAAAAAAAAAACTCATCTGTTGTACAAATGCGTTATTGTGCTTTCTCCTTTGGCTTCCCCTGTGGATTCCCAGAAAAGATATAAAAAGGAATAAATAACTGGGTACATAATACCCAAGGCATATTAAAATTGAATGGCCAAATCAATTCACTTAAGCAATATTTTAGAAAGTATAACTCTGAGTCTCAAACTGGGGTATGTGCTTTAATAATTAAAATTGAGATAGTGTGTTCTAGTTTATTCATAGATGTATTGAAACAGAAGCACATGCCTTCCAGGGAACAGAGGGAAAAGAAGGTCTCATTTTATACTTTGGTCAATACAACTGCAAATTAGAAATGTGCTTTTATTTTCTTGTTGGAAGATAAAGGAATAGGGGCATTAGAAATAAGTGACTATATTTAAATAATAGGGAAATTATTAAAGACAGAGAAAATGAATTTTCAATCATCCATTGGGTATATATTACTTTAATATCATAATTATTTTTTAAGATAGAGGATCATAAATGAATTTTAAATTTAATTTTCTACTTCCATAAATTATTTAGAAATTGTTTTATTTTATTGTTATTTTTTAAATTTAATTTTCTTTTAAGCTTGGAGGCATTACCAAAATAATTCAGCTAAATGAAGATATAGCTTGTTTTGTTTCTTGGCAATAATGATTCCAGAAATTTTCATGTCACAATGGGGTTTTTTATATGGTTGAATGGCTTAGCATGTGAAGTCAGAGAAATCTGAGCTTGAATCTTGGCCCTGCTGGCAAATAGCCACATTCCCTTGATCAAATATTTTATATCTAGATTGGCATGATGTTTCATGTATAAAAGGACACTAAATTATTTTGTTTAATAGTTTCTAAATAGTTTTTGTAAAGTAATATTCAAATATTTCTAGTCCATAGTAACCTCTTAATAATATATAATAGCTGATATCTAAGCTTTCCTTCTTCTTAAGTTTAATGTTTTAAAAATCTTCTCATGGAAGTCTATTTATGTTTTCAGACTACATGAGAATTGAGCAAATGGTTTTATTTTAGTTTCTCAGATTGATCATGCTTTTTTAATTCTATATACTTCAGCCTCCTCTTTAAGTGATAACAGCTAAACACAACACAACCAGTTCAATAATCCCAAATATTAATTAAAAGGGATATCTGTTTGCAGAGCAGATTAGATGAAATGGCTAAACACCATACATCTTCTCTATCAAGTTTCCAGCTCATTATAGTGTTGTAGAGAATTTCTGTAGTGGGATGTGATTTGCTACAAAATATACCTTCATTTGAAAATCAATCTGCTCTTCAGAGATCAGTGACAAGAATTGCCAGAAAATTATATTTTCAAGAGTATAGGGAAGTGGCTGTGGCTTAATTGGTTGGGCTCCCATTTACCATATGGCAGGCCCTGGGTTCGATTTCCAAGACCTCCTGGTAAAGGCAAGCTGGCCACTGACTATCCATGCAGCTTGGTGTGCTGGCGCAGCAAGATGATGCAACAAAGAGAGACAAGCAGACAGAAAAACGCAAAGCAAGTGGACACAGCAAGCACAAGCAGCAAGGAGGGCATAAATAAATAAATAAAAATAAATCTTTAAAAAAAAGAGAATAACAAAATTTAAATAAAGCAGTCTATTATTTCATTGATATATGCATAAGCTGAATGTGGTGACAAATCATATTGGTCCCTTATAGCACAGAATATTTTTATTCACTGGATTTATTCTCAATAGAGTGATACTGAATACATATTTTGTGTCATGTAACAAACATATGCATAACTTAAAGAAGAAATACCTTGCTTCTGATTTACGACACATTAATTACTTAAAGCTTTGATGAAAGGTAATTGATAGTATAAATTCCTATGAATATTAGATAAATAAAATATGGATGTGATATTTCACTTTTATGTGTTCTTCCCATGTGTTTTAATTTCCTGGGCTGCTTAAGCAAATACTATGAAACAATTACACTTAAACAATTGAGATTTATTAGCCTATAGTTATGGAGCTGGGAAAATGTCCAAATTAAGGATTTATCTAAGTAATGCCAAGTCAGTGGCATTCTGGGGCTGGCTGATAACAACCCTCCATCTGTAGCTTGTAAAGTAGAAAAGCACAAGACATCTACTGGTCTCTCACTTCTCTTAAGGGTATTATTGATTTCAGGTTCTGGCTGCTCCATGTGTGGCTTTCTTGCGTTCTCTATCTGAATTTCATCCCACTTAAAATGACTCTAGTAATAAGATTAAGACCCATCCATATTGAAGTGGACAACACCTTAATTGAAGTAACCCCATCAATAGGTCCTACTTTCAATAGTTTCACACCCACAGAAAAGTATTAACTTTAAGAGTATATTTTTCTAATGTACAAATAGCTTCAAATCACAATCCACTCTCCATATTAAGCAGGGTTTTCTAGGGCAATAGAACCAACAAAAGAGAGAGAGAGAGAGAGGGAGGGAGGCAGAGAGAGAGAGAGGAAGGGAGGCAGAGAGAGAGAGGGAGGGAGGGAGGGAAGGAGAGAGGGAGGGAGGGAGAGAAAGAGAGAGAAAGGGAGGAATGGAGAGAGAGAAAAAGGGAGATTTTTATAGGGATTGTCTCATGTGAATGTGGGAATGAGAAAGTCTGAACTTCACAAAGAACGATACAGGCTGGGAACTCCAATGAAGTTTTATAATGAATTCCCCAGGAGAAACTGGCTGGCTGAAGTAGAGATGGAAATTCTCTCTTCTGACTACTGAGATCACCACTTCTCATTTTAAAACTTTCAGCTGATTGGATGACTATCTCATTGTTGCAGGTAATCTCTTCATTTGATTGTAGGTGTAATCAACAATCGATGCAATCAAGTTACTGATGAGTCAAGTCTACAAATTATTCTCACAGTAACAATCAGGCCAGTGCATGCTAGACCAAACAACCTGATATCATAATTTTGCCAAGGTGACATCACAATAACAACACAGTCCACCCCTTTCCAACTAGGCACTCATGCTCATCTTCTTAAACTATATATAATCTCTACTTCCAAACTATTACATTCATATTTCCACCTAACAATATTAAAGTATCTTTTGTACAACCTGAAATGTGCTAACTAAACTTAATGTTCTGTTACTTAAATTTTACTACAGGATCTGAATACAGTGTATGTCATATGATAAGGGGTTAATATAGGGAAGAAAATAATGATATTGTTTATGCAAATATACAAATATACACATCTAAAACAAGAATGAAATATTCATAACCATTACAACACACATTTTTGTAACTGGTTGTATGGTCTTAGCTCATATTTATAACTACCATCTTCCACTATCCCTTCCATATTCCCTTTACCTTCATCAAGCATCTCAGCCGGCCGTGATATTGTGCCTGGTGAGGTGGGGTAAACCTTCATCTCTGAAATTTTGGGGACATTGTAAGTTTTCCATAGATTGTGTTATTGCAGTTTTCCACTGACTTTAATCACAGGTTCTGGCAGTACTGTGAAACACCTCAAGGGATCTCCTGTATTCCAGGCAAAGTCTTCTTTACCTAGATTGTGTAATTGTATTACAGTCCGGTTTCCCCTTGATAGTCAATATCAATCACCCCAGCCAGTATAGTAATTCTCTTTTTTGCCAGTTGATTCAGGTGCATGAAGAGCCCAGAATTGCCAGGTGACTGTCTTAACTACAATTTAAGTGGAATCATTGCTGTGTCTCCTGGTGTAAGCACTCCTCCATTTAGAACTAGGACCTGTAGAGCAGCATAGTTTAAGGTAGCAGAAATTATTCCAGTGGATCACTAGGTGTCATAGTGAATGGAGCCAATCCCATTTCTACCCCTTGATTCCTGGATTTGTGAATCTTGGTTATGGGAGAAAGAATACCATAGAATGGAACCTGTTTTAGCTCATAAACTACATCCTGAAGAATGCTGCTCATAATTCTAAAAAGTATTGCCACCTAGGTAGCACCAAAATTACATTATTCTATTTCAGGATAATAGAGTATATTGTAAGACCAATGAATTCCATGATCACATGCCTATTGTTGTACTCTAATTGCTATGAAGTGGACTCCTATATCAAAAGCAATGCTGTATGGAAAACCATGATGATGGATAAGGCATTCTTAAAATCCATGGATGATAGTTTTGGCAGAACAATTGCTTATAGGGAAAGTAAAGTCATATCCTGAAAATGTGTCTATTCCATTTAGCAAAAAAAAAAAAAAAAAAACCCTGCCACTTCCATGATGGAAGTGTTCCAATGTAATTCAACTGCCACCATGTAGCAGACTGAACAACTTAGGGAATGGTGTCATATTGGAGACTGAGTGTTGGTCTATCCTGCTGGAAGATTAGGTAATTAGCAGTATATATAGTCAGGTTGGCCTTGGTGAGTGGAAGTCTGTGTTATTCAGTCCATACATAACTTCCATCCCATCCACTATGGCCACTTATTTCTTTAGCCCATTGGGCAATGACAAGAGTGGTTGGAGAGAGACACTGACTGGTATCTACAAAATATCTTATCTTATCCATTTGGTTATTAAAAATTTCCTCTGGGAAGCGGCTGTGGCTCAGTCAGTAGGGCTCCCGTTTGCCATATGGGAGGCCCCGGGTTCGGTCCCCGGGGCCTCCTGGTGAGGGCAGGCCCGCCTGCACGGCGTGGTTGGCTGACCTAGCGAGCGCAGGCAGCAAGGGGGTGATAAATGAATAAATAAATAAAATCTTTAAAAAAAAATAAAAATAAAAATTTCCTCTGCTGATATCTCACTCTCATGAGCATTCACATGGGACACAAATATTTTCAAGATTTTTGCCCACTTAGAAAGGTCTATTCACATATGTTTTTCTGACATTTTGACCCCAATTATCTATCCATGTTCCTTCCAATTCCCTGACCATCCAGCCAAACAATTAAAGACAGCCCATGGATCAGCCGGCCATTTCTTTTTTGAAGCAAAATGAACCTGGTGGACTGCTCACAAAGTTCTGCCTATTGGGTAGAGGTCCCTTCAGCACTGTCCTTCTGAGAAGCCTCAGAAAGGGACTGTAGTGCTGCAGCAGTCCACTTTCAAGTGGTAACTATATGTTGTGTAGAACCATATGTAAACCAGGTGCAAGTTTTCTATTCCCTAGTCAACTGATTTTAAATAGCTCTCTTAGAGGCCATTGCTGTGGGATGGGAAAAGAGAAGGAAATGTGGCAGGAGTGGAGGCCATGGGTATTTTTGCAACTTCCTCATGAAACTTACTTGTGATTTCAAGACTTGCTCAAGACCTACCTTGTACATGCAACCTCCATTTTATGATGGAGTGTTGCTGTGCATGCTTGACTTTAAGAATTAGCAAATAAGACAACACCCATATTTTTGAGGGGCAAATAAGTCTCAGGATAATTGACAGCTCATAGCTAAGCATTTAGTCTCTACTAAGGCCCAGTAGCAGACTAAAAACTGTTCCTCAAAAGAAGAATAGTTATCTGCAGAGGATTGCAAGGCTTTGCTCCAAAAGCCTGAACTTCACCACTCTGACTCTCCTGTATGGGCCTGTCAAAGTCCCCAGACCACATGTCTGTTTTCTCTTGACTCTTCTAACAACATTGGATCTACTAAATCATATGGACGTGTTGCACAGCCTCCTCTTATTTTGGTCCTCACTCAAAACTAGTAGTTTTTTTTGTTGGTCACTCAATAAAAGGGGTGAAGCTACATACCCAAATGAGGAATATTTTGTCTGTAAAAACCAACAAAGCCAATGAGGAATTGTGCTTCTTTTTCGTTTGTAGGGGCCCCAGATGTAACAACTTATCTTTCACCTTGAAAAGTAATCTTGACATGTCCCACACTGTTGGACACTAGAAATTTCACTGAGGTTGAAAGCCCCTGAATTTTTTGGGATTTTTCTCACACCCACTGATGTATAAATGCCTTACCAATATGTGAAGAGTATTTGCTATGCCTTGCTCACCAGGTCCAATCAACATATCAATAAAATTGAACATTGTGATATTTTGGGGGAGGGAGAGGTTTTCAAGTTCCCTTCACCCTAGATTATGACATTGAATTTGAGAGGTGATATGCCCCTGAGGTAGTACTGTGAAGGTACATTTCTGGCCTTGCCAGCTGACAGTAAACTGTTTCTGCTGTTCTTTAATAACAATAATTGAGAAAAAAGTATTTGCCAGATCAAGAGCTACATATCAGGTACTATAATTACAGATATCCTCAGGAGATGACAGTTTGCTATAGCCTCATATGGTTTATATTCAATCCTCAGCTCTCATTATGAAATTAATTTTCCACCCTGTTATCCTTGTGGAGAAGCTTCCAAATGTCACCTCACTTTTTCCAGGTTCTCTTACTTTCTCAGATATATCCAGGTCTTCAAACATTCCTTTTTCACTCTTTGACTCAATGTGATAAATATTTATTCCATTATTTATTTCCATTTATAGAAATCTATTAAACAACTTCTTAGACTCCAAAAAGTATGTTGCAATGATATGGAAATATTTTTGAGTGTATAATTAAAGCTTAAGAAAAACAAAATATATTTTAAAGAAAAATATGTATCTGCTCACTAGGTACAGTTGGACAAAGATCTGAAAACCTAGTATGAAAGTTTGAAATTCTTGTTTGAATCCCAAAAAGAGAAATTTATGATTTTTATTTAATTCATTCCTGTGGGTGTGAGACTCTTTTGATTGGACTACATCAGGAGTGAGGCATGATTCAAGTTTTCTCTGCCCTCTTAGTGGATCTGATATAAACAGAAGCACAGAGGAAAATGAAGCCACCATATTTGACCTGCCATGTAAGAGAAAGGACTTCAGGTTTGCCCTCAGCTGAACACAAGCCCTAAGAGATGCAAGGAGCTGAGACCCAGGGACAGAGGAGACCTATGTCTGATAGAGCACAGATGAACATGGGAAGAATGTGGAGCTTCTTCACATTCTGAGAAGAGGAATCTTGGTAAGAGACAATCCCTATGCCTGGTTGCCCTCAGCTGAGCTCCAGGAGATGGTAGATTCTGAAAGTGAAGGCAGAGGCCTCTGCAGAGATCTGTGGCCATCTTGCTTCACAACATGGCAGTTAACTTTGGTGAGAAAGCATCTCTGTTGATGCCTTGATTTGGATATTTCACAACCTTGTAACTATAAGCTTTTACTCCAAATAAATCTCCATTATTTGTACTTTGCTTTGGCAGCTCTGTGGCAAAATAAAACAGTTAGCTTACCTTTGGGAGTTCCATTAATGCAGAATATTGGTCATTTCCTAGATCTGCCTTTATCTTCTATCTTTAAGAAAAGAACTTTTATTATTCATCATTCCACAAAGTTAACACTGAATGAGCATAGCACTGAGAAATGATCTCCCAATACCTAAATACACACTTGACTCTGCTTTATTTATTCTACTTTGATGATTTTTGTTCTAATATTTCTTTATTTGAAGGGGCAATAGGAGTTTAAATTTGCTTTTCCTTCAATAAAATTCGCTTTTTCCCTCGCAAGGATGCTTGTTCTAGAATACATATTAATGACATCATGAAAACAAGATAATCAAAGACTTGATTGTTAAGTCTGTATTTGATAAGAACAGATATTACACTTGATCTTAGCCAAAAGACCGAGAAGCGATTAAGTTTGTATTTGAGATCAACATAGCTCATATGACTGATAACAGTATTGAAAACTGTTTCCTGACTACATAAGCACTTTAATACATAGAAAGAAAGCACTTTGTACATAGAAAGAAAGAACAAAATGACCCTTTCTCATTGTCCATGGATTATCATGCCTCCTAACCATAACTTTGGAAATAATGAAGGTCTTCAAAGAGTCAATCACAGAGATAAGAGAGAAAAGAATGTTTTTATGAAGTGTGGGAGAATTGGTTTCACTAGTTTTGACAAATCAGTTGGTTAACACATGTAGAATTTCCATATTTTTTTTTAACTTGGGTGATTAATAATATGAAGATGTTGAAATAGAAGTAGAAACAGAAAGAGATGGATAAAGAGAAATATAATGAGGAGATGCAGGTGAAGAAGTAGGAGAAATATAAGTAGAAAGAAACATAGACTTAGAAGAAAGAAAAGGTGGAGAAGCAGAAACAGAAGGAGAAGAAAGATACAATGTAGAGAAGGAAGAAGAGGTGAAGAAGAACATTTGGAAGGCAAAGATGATGAGATCAGTTATACTTATAATAATTCTGAGGTTCAATTACATTTTCAAGGTACACAACTAGAACCCCAGATAGATGTTATCCTGGTAAAGTGTGGAGTTAAATAGAAAGGAGATATTTGAAGCAACTGCACTGGGTAAAGTTTAACAGGAAATGCAGCACTTTCTTCTACTTAGGATGTAGAAATCTGTAAAAAAATATTGTTCCAAATTTAACAATTTTTAAATAGCCAAATAATTTTTTTAAAATTTTAAATCTAAGGTGGGACAAGTACCTCAAAGAGCTTTGTCAGAGGGTGGAAGAAAGACATGGTCATATTAAAAGGAGCTATGAAGAAATCAGCTAAATAATAAAGAATTGTTAAAGCCAAGTGTTGACTAGAGTGTCAGTTGGATAAAGAACTGAAACTTAGGTTCAAGGAGTTTGCATTCACACTCAATATATTTTATGTAAGTGTCTATCAAGTGTTCTTGATAAAGACTGGGGAAAGCCTGGAAAATTTCAGTCAATATCACTGTGCAACCCCAAAAATACCAAAAATCTTCCTTTTTAACCAAATGAGGGACTGCTATTGCATTGCCAACTACTGATTTATTCTTACTTTATTCTTCAATAACAATAGATATGATTTATTGAGATATGAAATCATAGAATTGCTCCTTCTTTCTGAGAACTTCCAATCTATAACAAGCACTTGTTCCTTATGTTGTCCCTTAATTATAAAAAAAAAAAATGCTTAAATCTTATGATCCATTCTCTTTAAATTTTATTGGTTTATCATACATGCATATCCATAAACAGTAAGTGTACAGTATAAGTTTTGAACTTACAAAACAAACATGTATATCATCATACAGAACTCCTATATATTAGCCCACCTTGCATTATTGTGAAATAATTGTTATAAATTATGAAAGAGTATTGTCAAAACAGTATTATTAAATAATAGCTAATATCTTATATGTGACATATTTTTCCCCAATCCACCCAGTTAATGACTCCTTGTATCAGTATTATATACTTGTTATAGTTCATTAGATAATGTTCTCAAATTTGTCCTGTTAACCTTAGTCCATCTTCCACCACAGGAGTCATTGTGTTGTACAGTTCCATGTTTTGTACAATCCATTCAAAGTGTACACTCAGTGGCTCTCATATTTATCAGAGTTTTGTTATGATCACCTCAGTCAATTTTAGAATGTTTTCAATACTCCAGAAGGAAAAATCCTATACTCCCTTACACCCTTTCTTGTTGTCCCTTAGAATTGCTATATCTTTGTCATTGCTGCAAAAACATTAGAATTTTACTTTTAACTGTAATCCAAGAGTTACATTAGTTATAATTTACCAAGTATTGCAACATACTTAACATTTTGTAAAGGAGGAAAATATACTTTACTATTAACCACAATTGTATACTTTACTATAATTTATATTTTACTATTAAGTATAATCTTCATCCACTACTGAAATTACAGTTATACAGTCCCACAATATTTGCTATCTTTCTTTCTATTGAAATATTACATCCGCAGACTTCCCCTTTCAGCCACAATTACATTTATAAATTAGCAGCATTAGTTATAATCACTATAATGTATTACCATAAACTATTTATTTCCACACATTTATAATAAATCTTATTAAAAATTCTGCATACATTAAACATCAGCTCTTATTTTCAACCCCCATTCAATTTTATAGTAACCTATATGCTAGAGTTTACTTCCTTGAGTGTATTCATCATTTTAGTTCATATTAGTGAAACCATACAGTATTTATCCTTTTGTGACTGACATATTTCACTCAAGATAATGTCCTCAAGATTTATCCATGTTTTCATATGCCTCCTGATTTCATTTCTTATTACACCTGAACATTATTGTGCAAATGACAGTTTGTGTCCTTGCTTTCAGGTCTTATGAATATATTCTTAGTAAAGGGATTGCTGGATCATATGGAAGTTTTATATTTAGTTTCTTAAGGAACCACCAAACTGTCTATAACAAAACCTGCACCATTCTACATTCCCATTGTATTACTCGGTCAAAGGGGTGCTAATGTGAAATACCAAAAATGGGTTGGTCTTTATAAAGGGTATTTATTTGGGGTAGAAGTCCAAAGATACCAGGCCATAAAGCGTTAAGTTTCTTCTCTCACCACAGTCCATTGCCATGTGTTAGAGCAAGAAAGCTGCCGGCATTTGTCAGGGTTCAGGCTTCTGGGGTTCCTCTCTCCTGGGGCTGCCTTTCTCTCCGGGCTTAGCTCCTGTTTCCTTAGCAAGGTCAGCTGTAGACGATCAGGCGAACGGCTTGCTTCTCTTCTCCTGGGGCCTTCTGTCCAACATCAAAACTGCTTCTCAAAAAAACTGCTTCAACTGTCCTTTGCCATGCTTTTTATATTCAATTCCCCACCCACCAAGGGTTGGGGCTCAACACCCTAATCATGTCCAGATTAACAGATCAGTTTACAAGCATGATCCAATTATATTTTTGGAATTCATAATTACATCAAATTGGCCAAAGGTTACACCCATCAACAGTGAAGGAATGTTCTTATCTCTCCCTACTCTTTCCAGCTCTTATAGTTTTCTGTAATATTGGCCATTCTATAAGGTGTGAAATGATATCTCAGTGTAGTTTTGACCTACATTTCTCTAATAGGTAATGATAATGAACATTTTTTTTCATGTGTTTTTTGGCTATTTGTATTTCCTCTTTGGAGAGATGTCTGTATAAGTCATTGGCTCATTTTTCAATTGGGTTTCCTGCCTTTTTATCATTGGGTTATATGGTCTCTTTATATAGCATGGATTTCAACCCTTTAACAAATATTCCAAATATTTTCTTCCATAATGGACTGCGTTTTCATTCTTGACAAATTTCTCTGAAGCACAAAAGTGCTAAAGTTTAAGGAGGTCCCATTTATCTATTTTTAATTTTGTTTCTTGTGCTTCGGGTGTAAGGTTTAAGAAACCACCGCTTACCACAAGTGAGTGTTCTCCAAATTCATCATTTTTTTAAGATATCTTTGGCTATTTGAGACCTATTACCCTTATGAACAAATTTCATAATTTGCCTTTCAATTCTGTAAAATAGGCTGTTGGAAGTTTTATTGGGATTGCATTGAATCTACAGAAAAATTTCTGTAGATGGACATTTTAATTCTATTGAATCTTCCAATCCATGAACATAGAATGTCCTTCCATTTATTTAGGTCTTTTTTAGTTTCTTTTAACTGTGTTTTGTAGTTTTCTGAATAAAAGCCCTTTATGTCCTTGGTTAAATTTATTCCTAAATGTTTGATTCTTTTAGTATCTATTTGAAATGACATTTTTTCCCTGATATCTTCCTCAGATTGCTCATTAATAGTGTATAGAAATGCTACTGGTTTTTGTATATTAATCTTGTATCCCGCCACTTTGCTGAATGCATCTATTAGTTCTAGGAGCTTTGTTGTAGATCTTTGGGGGAATTTCTAGATATATGATCATGTCATCAGCAAATAATGAAAGTTTTATTTCTTCCTTCCCTATTTAGATGTCTTTTATTTCTCTTTCTTGCTTAATTGCTCAAGCTAGATCTTCTAACATAATATTGAATAACCATGGTAATTGCAGATATCCTTGGCTTGTTCTTGATCTCAGGAGCGAAGTTTTCAGTCTTTTGTCATTCAGTACAATGTTACCTGTTGCATTTTCATGTATGTGCTTTATTGAGAAAGTTTCCTTCTATTTCTATCCATCAGAGAGTTTTCTGCAAGAAATGATGTTGGATTTTGTCAAATGCTTTTTCTGCATCAGTCCAGATGATCATGTGGTTTTTTTTCTTCAATTCAGTAATGTGATATATTACGTTGATTTTCTTGTGTTAAACCACCCTTGCATACCTGGGATAAACCCCACTTAATCATCATACATAATTCTTTCAATGTGCGGTTGGATTTGATTAGCAAGTGTTTTGTTGAGGATTTTTGCATTGACTCTATATTCATTAGAGAAACTGGTCTACACTTTTAGTTTTTTATTTAATCTTTATCTGACTTTGTTATTAGGATGATATTGGCTTCATATAATGAGTTATTTTTTTAGCATGCTCTCCTGTTCTATTTTTTGGAAGAGTTTGCAAAAGACTAGCATTAATTTTACTTTGAATGATTGGTAAAATTCACCTGTGAAGCCTTCTGTACCTGTGTTTTTCATCTTTGGGAGCTTTTTTTTAAAATCAGAGATATTGTGAACTTACAAAACAATCATGCATAATGTGGATAATTCCCATACATTACACCTCAACCAAACCTTGCATTGTTGTGGAACATTTGTTACACATTATAAAAGAAAATGATCAGAATATTACCACTATGGTCCACAGCATATACTTGGTATACTTTTTTCTATACACTCTCTCAAAAAAATCAGAAATGAGAGGGGGCTTTAGTACTAACCCACCCAAAATAGAATAAATCATAAGAAGACACTATGAACAACTGTACCCCAACAAATTAGACAATGTAGGCAAAATGAACAAATTTCTAGAAGCACACATGCAAATTACACTTACCCAAGAAGAAACAGAAGATCTTAACAAACCAAACACAAGTAAAGAGATGGAAATAGTCATCAAAAAACTCCCAAATATGTAGTCTTTTTACCTTTTTTTATTATCCTGTGCTTTTGAGCATAGTCAAAAACATGAACATTGTCTAACATGTTCCAAACATCCTTCTCTCCTGGCTTATATGGGTTATATGGGTTGACAATTGTTTCATGATCAATTTCAGCTTTAGCTTTGCTTCAGCCTGTTCTCCCAATGGATAAGATTTATTAAAATATATAATCATTAAACTACCCTCATATCCTGAGAACATCCAATCGGAAGCAAATACCTGCTTCTTTAAAACTTCCTCAAATCACTAACATAAACCCAAATCCTATGATAAGTCTTTTCTAATACTTTCTTCCTGAAATGGCCCAAGGCTCTCCATGATGAAAGTTCTCCCTCATTAGCATGAGTAATAAACATAACTTGCTCAAACACAAGAATGTTCCTGGTGATCTTTGGCTGGAGGACATTGAAAGTTGTCATTACATTAGTTGTCATTACAGGGCCACTATACATGCAGAAGTCATAGGAGACAGTCTGGAAAACTGACCCCAGGATATAATGTCAATGCAGGTTTTCTGAATAAATTCCCTCATATTGCTGTTTTTCTTGCCATCTTCCTCTATTTCCTAAAAGCTGATTAAATTGTTTGAATGAGAATTCTTTGTAGATGACATTTCTCTCACTTAATTCCTACCATCCTGCTGCATTAAGGTCAAATATAACTTGGTTCCTCTCCTCTGCTATCAATGAGTAGCATCTGCTGACATGACTGTGAAGCGCGGGTCTTGGCACTACAGTACCGGAAACTGGCAACACATAACCCCATGCACCCCAAGTGTCACCATTATGGCCTTTAGGCAGTATTTAACCTCAGCATTACTCATGATTGGAATCCAGGTAGTTGAATTATCAAACCAACAGCTGTAGTTGTGTCAAGCTACTTCTCCTCCCCTGTTTTTGGGAAAGAGAGCTTCTACTTCCAGCCGGGGAGTGGGTCTGTTGGTGATCCTCCTCACCAGTGGGGATTAGGCAACCACCCCTGCAAAATGGAGGAATCAACTCAGGAATCTTCACAGCAGGTGGTCAGTTTCCTCTTCCTGTTCTTTCCTGGATAGTGCACTATGTTCTTCTCAATCATTTATTTTCATTACTCACTTACTTAGAAACTGCCCATTTCCCAGTGGTTGTGTTCTTCCTTGTTACATTGATTAATAAAGCTAACTTGTTGAGAAAAATTTTCCTAATGGTCATTGATTTAAGAGCATTGACAATTTCTTACTTTAAAAAACTAGCAGACAGAATAAATGAACAGTACATGAGAAATTTTTTAAAGATAGATGGATACTACAAGGGAATATCCAGTGAAATGCTAGAAATAAGACTTTTAAAAGTGCACAAACACAATACCATAAACAAAGACTTTCTTCAAAAGTTTCATCAGGAAAGTCAGTGGAGCTGAGGAAAGAATGAGCAAACTTGAAGACAAGCAAAACAGAGTTAAGAAACATAAAGAAAGTTAAAGAAAAATCTAGAGTGGTAAAAATTATCCAGGATTTGTGGCACAATATCAGACAATTTGATATAAATGTAGTTAACAGTTCTACAACACGAATAGAGAGGAAATGGACCAGAAGAAATATATAAGGTCAAGACTTTTCCAAAAATATGGAAAGGCTTCAAATCAGAGGGCCATAAATGTCAGTGAAACCACAGGAAGGAAAAATGCAAAAATCAAATCTACCAACCATAAAATACATCTGGATTCATCAGACTTACTGCTTAAAAACAAAGATAAGTACACAATTAGGAAGGAATTCAGAGGAAAGTACATATACATATGAAAAAATATAATAATGATAAGAGACTTACCATGTATATTGATACAAGAAAGAAGATAATGGAAAGATATATTTAAAATACTGAAAGATAAAACTCATTCCTGGTTTCAATACCTACTGAAAACAACTTTCCAATATACAAGCAAAATAAATACATTTTAGGAAGGTTAATACAGATACACACAGAGAAATAATTATTTTTCCAGCAGACTTATGCTTTAAAAATTATCCAGACAGGAATATAATAACAGAAGGACACTAAACATAGACACAAATGACACTGAAAATGTAAAAATGAAGGTAGATAAATTAAATATTTGGTTTTACAGTTTTAATTGCTTGAAGCAAAACTAGGTTGATGAATTGTTGGCTTTAAGCCATACATAAAAGTAAATTTATGTCAAAAATAAAATTTGAAAAAATTGAGTCTCTACTACTTTACAGTTCTAATGTTATAAGGTAGGTGGTGTGTTATTTTAGGTAGGCTAAGATAAAGTATACGTGCATCTAATAATCCCTAGGACAACCACTAAAAGAGAGAAAAAACTTACAAACATAAAGATTTAAAGTAAAGATATCAATAAAGTCACCCACCAATATTAAACAGATTGTAAGGAAATGTTAAAAACAAACTTTATTTGTTAATTTTTATAATTTGTACTAAACATACAATTGCTTGTATGCTCACATCAAAAGAAATTGGTAATCTCTTTAGTCCTACATCTCTTTTAAAAATCGAGTTTCTCTTTAAAAACTTTCCAAGTTTCAAAAATTCTGAAATTGTTTTCCAAATGTAAAAATCTCACCTTTCCCTCAGACTAGAATATGGAAAGTATGCTATGTGAAACTTATTAAAACCTGCAGAAGAAGAGAACATATTGCAAGACAGCAGAGTAACAACATTAAAGAAACTTGGGTCCCAGAATTATCTGAAGAAAAGAGCCACCCTCGAAGTCAAGTCAGCAAAAGTCTACACTGCAAAAACCAAAGATAAGGGAGTGGATGTGGCTCAAATGGTTGAGCACCTATTTCCCACATGGGATGTCCTTGGTTTGGTCCACAGAGCCTCAAAAAACAACAAGCAAACAAATGAAAAATCCAACTTAAGGGAAACAATGTGACTCAATGGTTAAGAGCCAGCTTCCCACATTTGATGTCCCAGGTTCAATCCTCAGCATCAGCACCTAAAAACAACAACAACAACAACAAAAAACCCTCAAAGATAATATTTTCCCTTCTGTTGAGCAATTCTCTTTCTGAAGCCCTTCCTTATACTAACAAGCTTGTACTTAATACAAGTTTTCTCCCCAACTAAATCACATTACTTGATAAGCCACTCTCTCTATTACACAGTTGTTTCTTTCTGAAAGTAGGCTATAGCTTTATGTTTGAGAACATATAGCACCTGTCTCCAAAATTACACTGTCTTCTACTGGCATCTCTAGTGAAGTCTGCCAACACCATACACCTTTCATCCCTATATTTTTAACACCTCATAATATAAAAAAGTAACATATTATATGTTTTCAACTCTCTTAAGATTAGTATAATTGTGTTGAAAAAGAAGTCATATGATAAAATGGTGATTAAGAATATGAACTCTAAAGTCCCGGTTCTAATTTGACCTTGTCCTTTAACTTGTTTACTGATCATGAACAAGCTGTGAAACCTCTCTGTGCCCCAGTTTCAACATTTGTAAAGTTCAGCTATTCAAATACATTTATTGAAGAACTCTTTTAGATGTTGGGTATACAGCATTGAAAACAAGTGGTGAAAATCTTGTGCTTATTAAGATTTCAATGTGAGGAAAACAGAACAAATAAAAGTCATACTACAAATATATAGAATGTTAGAAAAGGAAAACAGCTATGGAAAAGAAATTCAGTGTTGATGATGGATGGGGTTTCTGCGATTTTAAATAGAATTGTAAGAGATGGCCTTATGAGGAATAGAAGGAGAAAAGAACCATCAAGATTAACTGGAGAAAGGGAATTTTGGGATGAAAAAAAATACAAATATTACAGGAAGCATCAAAACTAATGTGAATAAAAAGGGTGAGGGGGTCATTGTGGCCACTCCAAAATGTACATGACAGACAACGTAAGGATTAGGGGAAAAATCATATTGTACTTGCAGGACATGGAAAATGATATTTATTCTTAATGTGATGGCAAGTCATGTAGTTTTTCTGAAGAAAAGAGACATGATACAGCTGAGGGTTTATAAGTATCAATTGCCCCTGCATTGAGATTACACTAAAGGGGAATAAGTCATGGCAGAGAAAGACAATATAGAATACTTTGAAAATAATTTAAAGATGGAAATTATGGTTCTCTGAGCTAGGATGTTTGCAGATGAGATGGTGAGAAATAGTTACATTTGAAATATATTTGCACAGAGAATCAATATGATATGCTGATGGACAATATGGAAGTTCAAAGACATAGAGAAAATTCTGGGATGCTCTTATGCCTTTACCTAAACAAATAGGAAGATAGCTTTTCATTACCTGAGATTAAATTTTATATATTTTAAATATCTACTAGACAGTTATCTTGTGAAGATAACATAATTATATAGCTAAAAGTTAGTTATATACCTAAAAGAATGAAGATTGTGTCAAATTCAATAGGGGCTTTTAAATATAACCTCTTTTACCATTATTATGTAATATTAATCATTTGCAAACAAAATCTATTGTTCATATTTTGTCATGATCTATTCCATTCTTATTTTCTTTATCATTTTATAGTTCAACTTTTTCCAATGCATAGAATTTTGATATACCACCCTGTCTTGGTTTGAATCTTTTATAGACCCCAGAACATTATGTTCTCAAGCAAACCCATTCTTATACATGTGGACCTCTTTTATGTGGGACCTTTAGTTAAATTCAGTCAAGGGATCTTTTGAATAGATCAGTTTCCATTAGGTCACTTTGATTATGGTTCAGCCCTTGATTAGATTGCTGAACACAGGTTGGATCTGAATCTTTTTGCTGATGTCTTATATAAATGGAACACAGAAAAAGAGAGCTTCCATTTTTATCCTGCATTGAGAGAGAGAACTCCAGCATTGCCTACAGCTGCAGAAAGACAGAGAAACCCTGAAAGACTAAGAGAGAGGTGGTAGTCTGGAATCATCAGTGCAAACCAGAGCTGAAGAGACTTAGCCTGGGGAGAGATTAGCCATATGCCTGATAACCCACAGCTGAGCTCTGGGGGAAAGTGAGCTTGGAAGAAAAAGCAGAGTTCAGTTGTCATTTTGCCTTGCTGCATGGCAGGAGCCCAGGATCTTCCAGCAGCTGACTTTTGATGAAACAGCATCTCTGATGATGTCTTGATTTAGACATTTTCACAGCCTCAGAAATGTAAGATTTTACCCTAATTAATTCCCATTATCAAAACCAACATATTTCTGGTATTTTTGCAATGGCAGTCTAGCAAACTAAAACATGCCATGAACACAAGGATTTTCTCTTAAAAATACTTCAGACCACATCTTACATAAAATGTAATATGCACTGATATAAACAGGAAAACAGAAAGCGAATTTAATTTCTCTAGAATTTTCACACTCCCCAAAGTTTTATTACATTTATATAGTAACATAATAAATGAATTCTAGAATATACTCTAAGATGATCAGATAGTCTGAGTTTAATTAAAACATAAAAAAATTCCTGAACTTATTGCTTTCTGAAAAATGAGAGACTGTTTTCAGCATCATTGCCCTGAAAAACCAATTGGATACAAATTCGAAATCATGGAAATGTATATAAATGAAAATAAGGCCTGCACAGTTCATAAAAAGACCAGGTAACGTAAAGGACATATAAATATAAGAAAAGAAACAATGTATGTACAAGATAAGAAATTATTTAAAAAGGTGCATTATTCAAAAATAAATCTTATCAAAGACATAACTATAGGCAAAGGAAACAAATAATTGCAATAAATATAGATTCTAGTCAACATAAAGTTCAGAGCAAAAATAAATGTTAATACCGTTATTTATATGGGTATTATATGATAAGTAGAAATTATAAAATGAATTCAGGATGTAAAAGGAAATAATGTACATTTAGTTATTTAAATAAATTGCTTAACAGTGATGAACTTGTGAGAATAAATTAAAATTTTAATCCTCTAACAGAGGTTACACTTTATTTTAGTCTTTCAAAAATCATTTGAGAAAATTAAGAAATATAATTCAACAAAGAAAATTTTAATATACAAAAAGACAACAAATCTCTTGAAGGGAAAATATATCTAATAAGCATTGTTTAAATTCAAATATAGGAAAATGAAGAAAACACACTGTCTTAAATATACATTGAACAATAGAGAAAATTAAAACTGCAATTCTGGATAGCATAGACATTTTTAAAAAGAACTGTTAACGATCTCCCTTACCAAAATTGATGAGATATTACAAACTTGAATTCATTATCAATCCTTATCTTTGCAACTTTTCTCTATCAAAATTCTTATAAAAAACTAAACAAGAATTTAACACAAATATTTATATATTTTTAAGACCATAACCCAGGTAAATGATTTGATTTTTTTATCCATACTGAAATTAAATGGAGATACAATTACTTATGCTTGTTGATGCAACAAAGAATGCTAGTGTTGTCATATGGTTAGCAGGTTGACCCAAAAGACACATAACTGCATGCAGATATTTAATCTTTTTAATTCATAAAACTTCAGGTCTTAAATGATTGCAAGATTAGATTCCTGATTTAATTCATGTACAAAGAAAATATTCATCTTCCATATTTAAATTTCAAAGAAATTATCAAGGGTTATAGTGATGGATGGAAAGCAAAGCTGCACAGTAGAAAAATAGAAAATGACAAAAATTTTATTTATATGTAATATATGCATATGTGTATATATAAGATTATTCTAGAAGACCATGAGTTAAACTCTCAAGAATGCTTAGTATATTTCTATTTTCTCTAGTAATGAAAAATATTTTTGAAATTTTCTTCAGTGTTCACATACACATTTTTCTTTGCATAAATCTCTTATATTTTTCTGTTGCTCTAAGGCCAAATATCGCAGTGCTGTTTTAGTCTTTTGAGCTCTTTGTTTATATATGAATAAGATTAGCCAAAAGTATTTCATAAAATCCAGTGATAATTTTTATAACAAATGCAATTTTATATTTAAACTTTTGCAGGGATGTATGCATTCTGATGATTGTGGTCAAAATATTTTAGTCCTGCATTAAATTCTTTCCATTCATTATCTGATTTGATCTGTAAAATAACTCTATGGATTAGCTTATTTATCTTTTACAATTAAGGAAACTATATTTAGACTTTCATTAACTCAGTAAAGGATATAAAGCTAAAAAGCTGGTATTTCTAGACTCTAAACCCTAGATTTTCTAGTCCAAAGCAGAACTCACTGAGACTGAGCTATTTTTCTTCTCTGCAGAAAAACTAGAATGATATCTGCCAGAGCTGTCCATGATAAAATTCTTTGAACTTGAAATATGCATGGGAATTTCTGTGATAAAATTTGAAGAAAAAAAAAAAAGCACCTCATTTGTTTTGTTTTCTTTTGTTTGGCTCATTAGTTGTTCTGAAAAACACAAATATTCAAACCACAGGATTAACGCATATTTCATGGCTTCCATATACTATGTATACTTCTAAAGCCAAATTCTTGGAAAATGGTTTTGTTTTCAAAGAATATGGCTTTAGAAACATACATAGTATGATTCAATAGAGGATAGCTCAACAGAAGTTTGAGTTAGTTAAAGGATGCTACTGTGTTCAGAGTAAGGCCAAGAAAATATCCAAATAGCAAAGAAAGGAAAGATGCACTTAAGGGTTCAGCATCACTGTCATTTCAATTGCCTGGAGCCCTCTTTCTCTGCATGACTCTAATGAGAACATTTTTCACCTCTTTGTTCTTAAGACTATAAATGTGGGGATTCAGCATGGGGATCACCATAGTGTAAAACACAGAGGCCACATGATACTTTCCCAAGGAGTAAGACTTTTTTGGTTTTAAATAAGTAAACATTATAAGTGCCATAAAAGATGGTGACTCCTAGGATGTGGGAGGCGTAAGTAGAAAAGGCTTTGCCCTTACCTGAAGTGGAATTAATTTTCAGGATAGTAGACATAATGGACCTGTAGGATACAGAGATTGTGGTAAGAGACACCATCCCATTTAAACTAGTAAGAATGAATATCAAGAATTCAGTGTCATGAGTGTCAGTGCAGGACAGGGCTAAAATCGGGGTTAAGTCACAGAAAAAGTAATAGATTACATTGGAGTTGCAGAGATACAAACTGTTCATGTAAAGAACAATGACTAAAGATTCTGGAAGTCCAATAACATAGGACCCAGTGATGAGGGCACCACAGAGTCGTGAGGACACAACCACTGGGTAGTGAAGGGGATGACAGATAGCTACTTATCGGTCATAGGCCATTGAAGAGAGAAGGAAAATTTCAGTGGCACCCAAGAATAAAAAAAAAAAATACATCTGGCTGAAGCAACCCATGATTGAAATATACTTGTTGGATGTTAGTAAGCTCTTTAAGATTTCAGGTGTGATAACCGTTGAATAAACAAGGTCAAAGAATGACAGGTGACTGAGGAAAAAATGCATGGGTGTGTGAAGCTGGAGATCCAGATGAATTATCTGTATCATCCATGCATTCCCCAGCATATTAATCAGGTATATATGGAGAAATAACATAAAGAGGAGCTGCCGGAACATTTCTCAGTCTGTCAATTCCTTAAGGATGAAGTCAGGCACATTTGTGTTATTCTTACTTTCCATAGATTATGGCTGCTGCAAACTGTTGAGAAATCAAAAGTGATACTTAGCACGAATGATTTTCAAAATAGGTTTTGTTAATCGGAATTATCTGGCATTTAAAAAATAATAATTTAGTGACTCTAGAAATTCATAATAAATAGTAGTTTGCAAACTATAACTGACAAAATATTAGTTTGGTTGCCAAATATAAATTGCTATAAAATAACATTTGGTTAATGTATAATAGAAACTCATATATATTGCATACTTAGGATGGACATGACACCGTTATAATTACTTCCCTTCATTACCACATCTAGATTAAAATATTATATGATAGTTATTACTATTGCATACATTCATTAATTGAGAAAAAGAGCACAGAAAATTAAGTATCTTACCCAGAGTATCAACTATTAAATATCATTGGCTCTGTTATTTTATGAAAATTGTTTGCATCCAAAGATCATGCTCAAAACATTTTATTTGCATGTATAGTTAATTTCAGCAAAACAAAAAGGGGGCTATTTAATAAACAATTATATAAAGTTTTAATGCATTATTTCTTGTTCTTTTGTATCCAATATTATTTAGTACCAATAAAGAATTAGAAATTAAAACCTTAGGTGTATTTAAATTATAGACAACATATTATCATTAATTTTTAGAAGATATATTTTTACCATAAATTTCATCTAATTTCTTTCAAAAATTTTTATTTTCAATATTTGTACATTGTTTGATGACTCTGATTCCATTAATTCTATATTTCCATTTCTACAAACACTGGCATTACTTAAATAAGGAACACATGTTATGTCTATGTATAGGCATATCCTTATAATATATCCATTTTTTTAGATAAACCATAAGCCTCTAACTTTGAGATTAATACTCACCAGGAGTTAAAGTGGGTAAAAAACTTCTTCTAGCAGTATGTGACTAGAAAGCTTTCAACCTCAAATTTTCCTCACAAAAAAAAAGAAGCCTAGAATTTCTGCAATTATAATAATTGTTTGCTTTGAGATAACTTATGTTTAATTTTTGTACATTTAATTATATTTGTGAGGTATACTAAATCAACCTAAAAATTTTGTTCATGTCTTGGTAAAATAGAAAATTCACTTGGAAATCAGGTCTTACAAGTGTACCAGGGAGCTATTATGAACAAAAGCAGAAGAGTTCATCCCTTCCCTTTCATTTCAACAATGCCAGGGCTTCTTTTATATTGAGGGTTGTTTGTTATGCAACATTTGGTCATCTCTGGGACCAATTTCAAAGGAAGTTTCCTGGGCAGGATATCAAGTGTAAAGTTAAAGGAGTAATTCATCCACATTAGGTTTTGAAACAGAAAGTTTGTTCCCCTTAGAAGCCATGTAATGTTGAACATCATTTTTCACATTCTTTTGTGATCCTCTATTTTATGTCTTAGTTATAGGGTTGTATCAAGACAAATGGTTAATTAAGCTTCCGTTGAAAGATTCATCATTAACCACCAAGAATGAAATAGCATAATTTTCACAATGAAATATTTTTTTATGTTTAAATATTTGACACTCTTTTAGGATTAATCATTGTTCATTACACAAAATCATTTTACAACAAAATTCTAAGAAGAAAGAGAAAATTGCTCATAAATGATAGTTTTCTTTAGAAGTATATTCTTCCAAGTATTCTCCTTTTTGCATGTACAGCTTATTTATATGTGTACTTATGTGTTTATACAATTTCATCATACCAAATTTTCATTAATAGACTTATTTTATCATAAAAATATTTATAATAATCCTTGACCTATGTTATAATAGACTTTTGTAACACCCATAATATTATGTATTTTTCATTGACTGTTGCAGCATAACTAACTACTTTCTAGCCATGTGCACCACCAGTAGATGAATGGAGCTTTTGAGGCATCACAAGAAAAACATGGTGGAATATTTCCAGTTAGATTTGGGAGTATAAACTAATTCATCAATACAGCAGATGTACTGTTATGATATATAATATGTTATAATATACATCCACAACAATGTTTGTGAAACTTGTTTTATTATTTAGTGTATTGGCATTTATTATATTAAAAGAAACATGAGAGTAAAAATCAAAAATCAGTGCTGAGATTAGTAAAGGTTTTCTAATTTTGGGGATGGCCAAAAGCTTACTTCCACTATATTCAACCAAGTGAAATGCATCCTTGTGACTCTTTAACTAATTAATGATAACGAACTCATTTTCCATGTATATTTATAAATAACTCCTAGAGGAAGCAATTTATACTTCAGTATTTTGGAGAGAATTTGATGGTATGGATCAGGGATTTAGAAAATAATATATATTTGATGAAATATAATTGTACAATTCTTCTATTCAACAAAAATTCAGCAATGCTGAGAAAAACTTATTTGGACATTAAAATGCCACCATTAATTAATTTCACTATAGGTGAGCTTGGGTTTTAATATTTTCTATCTCAATGCCACCTCAATAGTCCGCTTAGTCCTTGCAAAATCACCCTATGGGAATTTTCTTCCCAGCATTGAAATCAAATTTTTATACTCAAGTATACTTTCGAAAAATATTAACAGGGGGTTGGATATGGCTCAAATTGTTGGGCGTCTGTCTCCCATATAGACGGACCTGGGTTTGATCCCTGGGGCTTCCCAGTAAAATAAAAGAAAAATGTAGAAGGCAAGCTGTCTGCCAGGCCTCCCACGCCAGCGTGCCAGGCCCCGTTGAGTCATGCAGAAAAATGATGACATAACAGGAGAGTGATACAAGGGAAAGCCAAGGTGAGACCTGCAGTAAAACCAGGAACTGGAGTGGCACAGGTGGCAGAATGCCTCTATCTTATATTGGAGGTTCCCAGGATAGAAACCCAGTGAAGACAGGAGAAGAAGTATAAGAAAAGAGGACAGGACACAGACACAGAGAATTGTCCAGTGAAAGGACTCAAAAATGGGGGGAAGGGGGGTTAAAATGGATAAAAATTAAATAATAATAATAAAATAAAAAGTATTAGCAGTCAAAGAAAGAGTAATTTACAAGACTTTTTAGACTAAACTTACCAGAATTTTTATTATTGGGAATACAACATATCAACTCTAATAAGAAATAGTTTTGGCACAAGATCAGGAGTAAGAAATAGAAAGGAAATAGGACTTTTGTCCCACATTTCAAAAAAAATAGAACTTTATCCCTGACAATTATTAAATGTCATCATTTTTAAAAATTGTGTTCCTGTTTTTAATTCTCTTAATTTTTTATGTCATTTGAAGCTCTGTAAAGGAATTTATAATTTTCTGGAAAACTGTTTGTTATTTTGTATGCATTTTCCTCTCTGGAATACAAAAGTCTACTTTTCTAATAGTACTACTTTGCACTTTTGTATTTAAATGTTTATATTTATAGGTATACATTTGTCCATTCCTTTACTATTTATATATTCCTTATAGACATCATATAGTTTGGCCTTATTTTAATAGAGTCAATTAAAGGGTGTGAATTGGAAAGTTTAGATTATGTACATTTAAAATCATTATTTACTTAATGTGTGATTTTCATTTCATGTTGTATAATTTTGAAATTATTTTCTTCTCTCTTTGCTTATATTTAGTTAAGAAAATATTTAATATACAATTTCCTCCCTCTGTTGTATTTTTAAACATACTTAATTGCATTATATTTTATTGTGTTCTCTGGGGATAAAATTTACATCCTTAAATTATTTTATTGCTTCTAGGTAGTTACAATGGCAGTATAATGTTCTCCAGGGTTTTTTCACCACAGAGTCTTTGAAAATTTATAATAAAATGCCAACTATAGCGAAGCAGATGTGGCCAAAGCAATTGGGCTCCCATCTGCTTTATAGGAGGTCAAGAGTTCAATTCCTGGGGTGTCCTGGTAAAGGCAAGCTGGCCCGCATGGCGAGTTGGCCCAAGGGAAGTGCTGGCCCATGCGGGAGTGCTAGCTCACATGGAGAGCTGGTGCAGCAAGATGATGCAACAAAAAGAGACACAGTGGAGAGACAATAAGAGACACAGCAGACCAGGGAGCTGAGATGGCACAATAGATTGAATGCCTCTCTCCTTCTCTGGAAGGCCCCAGGATTGGTCCACAGTGACACCTAAGGAGAAGACAAGCAGCCACAGAAAAACACACAGCAAATGGATACAAAGAGCAGATAATGGGGTAGGGGATAAATAAAGTAAACAAATCTTAAAAGAAAAAGCCAACTATAGTCCTCAAAACCCCAGAAAATAGTTAAATGATTCTTGTAACAGGGTGAGTCCTGAATCAAAAAAATACAACTTAAAATTTATATAACAAGCTCATCTCTACCCCAGCCCTTCCCTGGTGCAATGTAGTGGACCTGAACTCTTATTGTGGGTGCCCAATTCTGTCTTGGAGGGAGCATTGTAAACCCTATAGGCATACTGAAGTACATGTAGGTTGACTCCTATCTATCCAGTGGCATCTTGAAAGCCTAACCCAGGAAGCCCATCTCTGTACTGTTCTTCCCAGAAGTTGCTCTGCAGGCAGAAACAGGTTACAGACAAACCAGTGTAAGTAATATTCAATTCAAATTAGCCTTTCTCACTTTCTTTCTGTTTTTAGCTGTGGGCAATCCAACACATGGCAGAGCTCCTTTTCAGCTCTAAGCTGATCCATGAGCGTCTTTCTCAGCCATTCAGGGTTTCTCTATCTTTCTGCTGCTGTAGAAGATCCTGGAATCTGCTCTCCCACAGCAGGGTAAAAATGGCGGCTGTCTTTTTGTGCTTCTGTTTTCAGTTCTCTCCTTATATACTATTCCAGTAAAAAGGCAGAAACCCAGCTTGGGCCATGCCCTACTGATGCAATCTAGTCAATGGCTCTAAGGTGATCTAATAAAAAATGACCTAATCAAAGTATCCTTTAACTGAATCTAATGCAATCAAAGTTTCCCATACCCACAGGAATGGATTAGTTCAAAGAACATGATCTTTTCTATTATTCACAAAAACACAAATTGTCACAAGTACAAAATATTTAGTAATCAAAAGAACATCTAGATAGAAGATTGTAAAGGAAAAGGCAGAACTAAACAATACTATAAATCACCTCGAGCTAACAAACATGTAGAACACTTCACAGACAATACCAGAATAAACATTCTTCTCTTGTATACATGGGTCATTCTTCAAAACAGACCCTATACTAGGTCATAAAAAAACTTAAAAATATTTAACAAGATTTAAATTATACAATGGATATTATCTGACAACCTTGAAATGTTGCTAGAAATCAATAAAAGAAAGATAACCAGAAAATTCAATGATATAAAGAAACCATAATGTAAACTCTTAAATATTCAATGGGTGAAAGAAGAAATCACAAAAGTAATTAGGAAGTTACTTGAGTTGGAGGAACAAAATACAACATGCCAATTATTTAGGTTCAGGAAAGACAATGGTGAGAAGGAAATTTATACCTCTGAATTCTTATAACAACAAAGGAGAAAAACCCTAAATATGAGGTGTAACTTCACAATTTGAAACGCTAGAAACCTAAGAGTTTAACAAACACATGAAATTACAAAGAGTATAGTAGTGAAGCAGGCTAGCAAAATAGGGACTCAATAGATGGATCTGGAACCTGGCAAGAAGTCCACATGGATATTGATACCCCCGAGATTGCTGCTGGAAGACTCTCACGAGAATCCCATCTAGAATGAGATTTCCTCTGGAAGCCAGGAAAAGCCCCAGATATTCTCCAGGGACATTATCATTTGGCCTTCTTGGGGGATTGATGGGTGGGGTAATCAAACATAACAACAAACAGCTGGAAATCCTCCCATGTCATTGACAATGGGGCAGAATAATTAATGCATAGTATCAATCAATAAAAAGCAAGTGCAAAGGCTGAATCTCTCTGTCTCTCTCTCTCTCTTTGTCTCTCTCTCTGTCTCTCTCTCTCTCTTTCTCTCTCTCTCTCACTGTCTGTGTCCTGCTCTCGCCCTGCCCCCCCTCCCCACCTGGATCAATACGCAAGTAAAACCTGGAATTTATAATCTATAATGGAAAATGTAGTCTGTAAATCAGCCCTCTTTATCACTCTTCAGTCCCTTCCTCTCTATCTGGGACCTATGATCTGTTATTTTCTCCCATTTCTATTCCCTCCACACCTTAATAAATTCCTGGCTTAATCAATGTGGGGTGCTCTTGAAATTCATTATTGCAGCATAGTCAAGAACTTGGAAAAAATCCAGTAGCAGTAGAGATCAATTAAATAGAAAATAAGAATACAAAAGAAAGGATCAATGAAACCAAAAGATTTTTCCTTGTAAAGTTCTATAAAATCAACAAAACTCTAGTTAGAATAACAAAAACAAAAAGAGGACAGAAATAACTAATATCAGAAATGAAAGAGGAACATTATCATAGAGAGACATAATAATAAAATTAGTATAAGATTATACCATGATGCGAATATTCTCACTGTCCTGATTCTGTGATAATCAGGGTGGGCTAAACATTCGCTATATTAGAAACCATGCATGTGTCCCCAGACCTCGTTTTCCTCCCTAGGTCTGGTTTTTAGACTGCTGGTGATAAACTAAGCCTGATTTATTATATGTCCATCCTGTATGGGAAAAGACTATAACTCTAGGTATCTCTGGTCAACCTTAAGAGATATAGCAGGGGGCTATATCTGGTTGGCGTCCATCTCCCATATGGAGGGACCTGGGTTCGATCCCCGGGACCTCCTGGTAAAAATTTAAAAAATATATAGAAGGTGCGTGGGCCGCCAGGCCCTGTGCGCGGGCGCACCACCAGTTCCCGCGAGCCACACAGCAAGATGATGACATAATAGGAGAGTGACACAAGGGAGAGGCAAGATGAGACGCACCAAAAAACCAGCAACTAAGGTTGCGCGGGCAGGATGCCTCTCTCCTACATCAGAGATTCCAAGGATTGAATCCCAGTGAAGACAGGAGGAGAAGGATGAGAAGAGAGGGCAGAAAATGGACACAGAGTTGCCCAGCGAATGGACATAGAAACAGCAAAAACGGGGGGGAGGGGGAAGGGGTGTAAAAATGGATA